>BLAZ01000449.1:497179-504742 GCA_014633955.1 Acropora tenuis | reverse complement strand
TTTGTTTTTGAAATTTTCAGTTGTTTTGCTACGATAACCAAAGTCTACAGAAACGTGACAGAAACAACTCAAAGAAAAAAAGTTTATGTAAAGTTCAAAAACGGAAACCGTTGACAGAAACGTGGCGGAAACAAAGGTCAACGGAAATTTACAAACAGAAACATGACGGAATCATGATGCGCGATTTTCCGTTCTCGAAAGACGTCGTGAAATGTGACACATACACATAGAATTAAATTTTGTTGTTTCCGCAGCGCGGAAACGTAACGTAAACTAGCACTTTCGCGCTTTCAAGCTTAGATTTAGGAAATACAGAAACCTGAAGTTTCGTCCTGTGCACGGGACGAAATTCCAAGACTCCGTGAGCATGGCGTGACACCGTTGCGGAAACATAACGGTAGCACGTGTTTCCTACGACGTGTACTAAAGATTCCGTCGCTGCGGTTACGACGGAACCGGACCACTTTTCGGCATGTTCCCGTCACGTTTGCTATCACAGCGACTCTTACTTCCGTTTGACGCATAAGCGTGAAATTAATATAGATGGATTAAAACTGTTGGTAACTGGCTCAGTGTTAAAACCCCTTGATTTGCATTTAGTTATATATTACATTCTCCTGGATTTATGGATTTTCACACCCCCTATTCACTCCTCTAGAACGTTTGCAGAGCTTTTCCAGCTTGTGAATTGAAAAACTATTGCCAATGCTCAAGCCTAATGCAGGCAATGATTTGTTGCTGTTGAGAAAGCTGTGGTCAGTTTGAATTTTACTAGCCAAATTTCTCAACACTGACACCATAAATAACTGAATGGAGAAATGTCAACTGAAAATATTGCTTTATTTATCAACAAAACCTACGCATACATTGTATTTATTTTATTTTATACATTTAAGCATGATTTTGATTTGGCATTATATTCGCGAAGACAGGAACTATCAACGGGGTAAAACTAATAGAAGTTGTGTTGTTTTTAGCACATTTAGACGTTGTTCCTAGCTTTATATTGAAAGATAAAATCGGTCCTGTAAGTACTGTTTGTGTTCAATTTAACTCAAGCTTGTGCACGGTGAATTTTAGGCCTTGAAATGAAACAATTTAAACACGTAAACAATCAAAGCCAAAACGTCACGGTCGGTGGGACTAGTTCTATTAACCTCGTTTTTTTTTTTCATTTTGCTTTTAAGTTTGCGGTATTTTATTTTTAAAATGGTGCGATGCAAAACTTCTATGCTGTTTTTAAAATGTAGATAAAAACGTCGACAAGTACGTCGACTGTCGTGGCCCATTGTTATCATTGAAAAACAAGCTGTAAAATTTAAAAAACAAACATTCAGATTTGAAAAAAAAAACTGGAAAAATTGACAAAGAGAAGAGAAAAAAATAAATAAATAAATAAAACAATTGCATGAGGGATAGTGAAAAAATAGCAGCAAAAAAATGCAAACGCAAATTAGAAGTAAATAGAAAAGAAAGAAAAGAAAAGTCAATTAGAAAAACAATTAAAACAAATAAATACATAAAAAGGCTTGGACTAGGAGATGCAATTTTTTTCACATAAAATACATTCGTTATGAGACTAACATAGAAGAGGTCAAGAAAGTTGAGCGCGATGAAATGGAAGGTCCAGGGCAGTACCTTGAATACTTAGCCATGCAAAGGAAATTCCGAGAGCAACATAAACTCCCGTTGTCTCGTCTATGATGTGATGGGTCTAGAGGACCTGGGATTCGAAGGACTAAAGGGGCGAGGCAATGTCGCTCTCAAGAAAAGACGCTCATTTCGAAATGATCCTAGTTAGAACACGATAACGAGACAAAGAAACGGCCAATGTTACTTTTTAAGGCAAATACCGATGCTGTCATGCACAATTCCATTTTAAAGATCGATCCTTGCCTTTAATAGTATATATTTTTTTTCTTTTGGATAAGAACCTCAAACTTTCGTTAATCAAGATTTTTGCTTCAAAAGATTAGTGCTTTGTCATTATTAATTTACTTGTAGCTCCATTTTTAGATGTAGATTACATCGAGTTATTTTTTGCAATTCTAGCTTGTGAGTTAAGTGGTGTCTCCACTCAGGTCCATGTGTAACTGTATTTTCTCGTATTTATTGATTTTTGCGTAATGCATAAGGAATTCTACACTTCAGTATTAATTGCTACGTGAGGTAGAAACAGTAGCTTCATGTTGTTTATCTCGTATACCTTGCAGGGAATGGTCATGATAAGCTTATCGGCTTCGTGAATAGCACTTTTCCTTTAGCAGCGTACAAGACAGGATAGTCCCGAATAGTAAAATCTAGTATTTCTTGTCACGTGGCCGAACACAGCAACCACAAGCAGCTAATTGCAATATAAACGTTAATCTGCAGTATCAACCTGAATGTCGTCAGAGATTGGGTTGTTCATTTTGGTGAGTTACGATGATAGCATTCTCGTTTTTCTCACGATGAAGCTCTCTTCGGGACGACACCTTGCAAGTCGACTTCATTCCCGCTGATGAAGACCAGGAGACTAGACTAGTCAAGATTACTGTCTCTTTTACTGAAACATAGTTTGTGCCTATAAAGCCAAGTTCCTTCGGTTCGTCTGGTAATTTTGTAAAAACGATTGATGAGAATCATTTTTCTTTGTTTATGTCCTAAAACCTTTAATAAAGTTGAACTTGAACTTGAACTTGAACTTGAACGTGAACATGTATAAACCTAATTTCATTGCTCATTCTGATCCCATATGCATATTTTAGAACCTTGGAATCGTAAAATTACAATCTTCAGTTCTTATGATTCACTTCGTCAATTCAATTACTCTTATAAAAATTGGACTTTTCACCTGAAGTTAACGAAAATTATTCTAACTAGCCAAATTCATACATATTACACGAGAAACTCTCATGCATTTCCTTTACCTTTCTTTCTGACTATATACATGAAACAATTTTCGGTTTTTTATTAAGGACCTACATTTTACAATTCTGTTGACAACGATAAAATTAATTCTACTCAGCAGCTTCTTTAAAAAAAGTGTTAGATTCTCTCTTTTTCAACAACTATTGAGATCAATTTTTTCCCTTAGGTCTAATTGTTTTGACGCGTTATTTTTTCATTACTTTATACCTACCTAAGTTATTAAATTAATAACTCAATCTACAGGTTAGACTTTGTAACATATTGTATAATAAAAGCAACTGACCAGGAGAATATTAGATGCTATACCAGAATTATTTTATACCTAATTGTGCAAATAGAATGCTCTTTTGTTGGTCATAATTGCCTTGCTTGCTTTGTTTTGTTCACCGTGATGTTCTATCTGCAAATTCTTCGAAAAGAGGCAGGAACAACGAAACACTTCTGGTAATTTGACGCTTTTAATTCGCAAAAGCGACCAAACCACAATTATTTTTTTTTCTCTACTTTGGTTGTGATCATTTCAACAATCGATCTCCATTTTAATGTGATGGGACTGAAATTTGATCTCACTGATTACGGACAGAGATAGAGCTCGCTCAATATTATTGAATCAACACCTCAAAGTTATTCAGATGAAAATTGATATAGCGCGTCAAGTTACTAAGAAGAGCAGAAAATGATTTCAAACAATGAGTATTTTTAAGTTAACGTTTCTTTCGTTCACTATTTGAATCAAGTTGATCGCAGATGCAGAAAGTACGCTTCACGAGTAGTCGAAAGTTATGCGAGAAAGCAAAATACATGACTGGATTCAGCATAAAAGACATTTTGGCAAACACACCGCACGCAGTCAAGGCTAGTGGGAAAAGGTTTACCCCCCTGAAAATCACAAGAACTGAGGCTACGGCATACGGAGTCCACGACACAAGGAAGACAGCTATGACACTTAAGAAATACAAAGCTCCTCTCCGATGCTTTCTCATAAGTGCTTGAGCCATTGTTTCTCCAATTCCACCCACCCTGGGAGTTGCTTTTAGAATACGTTTTGAAATCCTTAGGATCTTGTAGTAGGAAGACGTGATCACGACAATGGGCAAAAGATAGCAAGCAAAAAACACTAAAATGAAGTATATGTGATCTTTTGCCAAAGTTGAGTCCCATTTGATAGAGCATGTGTCATTGGTTCCCTCCAAGCCATACCTGGCCCACCCCAACAATGGCGCCAAGCTAAAGCAAAACGAATAAAACCAGCATGCCATAACCACCACCAACGTTTGCTTCTTGGAAAAATAACAGAGCTTTGAAAGTGAGCGTGTGATAGTTAAATACTTTTCCACAGCAAAACAAGTCAGATGCGTGATTGTCACAAGTCCAAGAAAAAATACCATAAAGGCATGTGCACGGCACAGTGTCAATGGCCACGACCTTACAAAGTGAATGACGATAGAAAATGGAATGGCTACCACGCTGGCGGTAAAATCACTGAAGGCGATGCTGAGTATGAGATAACTCGATGAAGGGAGGCGCCTTAGGTTCTTGCGAATAGTGAGAACCACCAAGCCGTTAAAGAAACCTCCAAAGATGCTTACGATGAACTTAATGACCACGAATAACGACTTCCATATTTGAATCTGGTTCATTGCAAAAGCTAAAATCGTCTACACAGTGAGGACAAACGTCTTTTTATTAAAAGTGTTGCAAAGCAATCATTGTGTCTTAAATTCTTTAATTTATCCTTTCTTACTGTCAGGAAAGGAGTACAAACACCTCACGTCAGGAAATAATTTCCCCATAAAATGCCTAGATTGACTGAAACATTCTCATTACAATGACAGGCCGTTATTCAACTCAGTTCAGCTGGGCCGTGTCTAGTTTGGTTCCATTTCAGTTCAAAAGGATATGTCTTGAAAGTGACAGTAATCTAACAAATCGTAAGCTATTGGGTTTTAAATGTTCCATACGTTGATAGTGTTATCCTTCCGATAAATCGTTAAGCACTGGATAACTCAGTATAGGTTTTGGTAGTACTTATCCAGTAGTTAATGATTCATCCACTGTCCAAGCTTTGAATAACTTAAGCCTTGTCAATATTCTATCCTAGTGTACTGAAACTGTCTACAAGTGTCTCAAGCTGAAGTTGACCGACCAGGGCCGGGGCAGCATGCAGAAATAACAAAATGAATGACAAGCTTTGTTATAAGAGCTAAAAACAAACAGATACATCCTAGGAAAACCTTAAACGAAAACGTTAGGGTGACACTTCCACCAGTTCCTTCCATTGTCTTAAAGGAGGCAAAACGGGCCAATTTGAAAGGTTGAAGACCTTTTTATTGAGAGAACTGATTTAACTTATAATTATCGAAAGAATATAAACTGCCTTGAACCTCAAATACATTATTCTTTTACTTTTACACTCGGCAAAATGTTCAATGTTTCAACTTTCAACTCATGGTATTGAAAACGTTTAATAATACTGTAAAACGTCAACGTGCGGCACCCTTTCATGATTTTTTTACCAATCACGGATTTTTTATTGTGCCAAGAGGTAAAATCATCCGGTTTTTGCTTCCCGAACGTAAAATGGTGAAAAAGAAAGTGCTTCATCTTTTGCCAAATGATATCTAAATTATCATACGTATACTTTAATTATTATCTATGAGGAAGAAATCAGCTGTATTCCTAGGGCAATTCTTTTTGTACCCTTGAAAAAACGCCAATAGCTGTTACACAGTTATCAGCGTTTTTAACACACAATCAAGTGTAATGGGTCGTTTTCATTGTTACGAGCCTCCTATGTATGCTGTAAAAAAAGAAGCTTTGCCTGAAGTCTTAACTGTAATAAAAGCTATTTATCCTTGCAAAGAGTATGTGGATTCGTTGACAGAAGCATTTCCACCTGCATGACACAAAAGTAGGAACTTTATGAGCTCTTGACAATATCCTCTGCAGCCACATGTGAGCGTAAAAGCGAAGCTTCGTATTTTTTAACTAATAATTATTTTCCAAATGTTTTTTTAGAATTTCAACCCCCTGGACCTAAAAGCAACGAACAAAGCACTTGAAATACAGCATCTCTACTTGCTTCCAAGCAAACGCAGGTGCCACGGAAGCCTGAAGTGTAGTCCCGTAGATCACTAGTCTCGTCATACAGATAATAAGCAAATTTAGGAAAGACAACCCGACGGCAAAAGAGGACGGCTTTTCTTGCAGACAGGTTCTGCTTTAATTACGAGCATCGCCTGAAGTCGGAACTACTTCCAAGCTGTCCACCTTGAAAAAAATGAGTCCCTGGATTTATCCTGCCGTCATACATAACATTTCGTAAACAAAGCCAAAACAATAGACAAAATTGAATTTCTAAGAGTTTTTGTTTCTTTTTCTTTTTTTTTTAGGAGAAAACATTGACTGTGAGTTTTTTCCTTGTGGTACGAAATATTGTTGAGACTCTCATGTAAAACAAATACTCATCGAATGTAATATGACTGATATGTAATAGTGTTATTTTAGATCAACGAAATCCTTTCTCTTTGCGTTTTTCCTAAATCCTCACACTGATATATGTCATCACCCAAGCCGATTTTTAAGTCCAAAATCGAACTCCTCCAACCGTAGTAGATTTACTCTCTTCGCTTGAAAGCATTTATTGAATGTTAAAGATGAGAAACTATCCTAGCATGTTGTTCATTTTCTATCTTTGTTTTGTTCTTTAGACGACGATTTCAGGTAACATCCATTCGTTAACCTTCAACACTTCTCAACAGCTACATCCTTTATTTTCTTTTAATGCTTTTAATGTTTAGTGTCGTCGGGAAGTAAAATTTGTTTTGCCAGTGCCAAGAGCCTCCGTTCAAGATGAGGGGCGCTTCGCAATTGTCACACAAAAAATACCGGTCCTTTCGGTGGGAACCAAATGACACGGTCATCTTCAAAGGAAATTGCCCAGAAAAAAGGACTTATTTCAAAGGTTTTCCTTTTCCCCGCCTTTAAGGAAACGATAGGACTTTTCTGTATACCATTTGTTCACAGTAGGCAGGGTCCATGTATACAGCGAGGATCATCAATGAAATGGACCCGGCATTCTATGTGCTTTCCGACCAGAACAACTGGTTTTCTACCGATCTTAGGCTGATAATATTTTTGTATTAGTGACTTTAATGGCGTTGAAGTAATTTATCATGACACTTTTTTGGCGTTTTAGTTCAATTCCTTTAGGCCATCGAACTGTCATCAACATTAAACATTTGGGCTATAACTAGACTAACTAGTGAAGGTTTTATTCGTTTTGTCGGCTAGTTTTGCCGTTTAGAAAGAGAAATAATTTCATACGGCTGGGTTAAAATGGTGTAATTGCATTGTTTTTACAGATTTTCAACAGACAAGATTAATGTAACGATGTCGTTTTCAAAATCTCAGCCGCGGGTTGATTCTCAACATTTTCAACAATTTTCGCAAATTCCATTCTCGATATATTATTATAAAATATATTCTTAGGAAAAAATCAACAACAACAAAAGAATTTTGTACGTCCTAGAGTTGAAAGTTCATTACCATTAGTCAACAAAAATTCTCACCGAAATTTCCCTTCAAGGAGGCAGAGCACTTTGCGTCACCAAATTCCGTATCCATGTTACTTCTCATTCCGGCACCTCTTAT
>BLAZ01000449.1:312214-314714 GCA_014633955.1 Acropora tenuis | reverse complement strand
TTTGAGGATCAACAACAAAAGCCATCGAGTGATATTGGCGGCACAATAAAAGGACAGAGTCAAATGACATTATTGGTTATGACCATAACACGAATAATGCCTTTACTTATGTGTGGAGCAGATATGAATCCAATTCAATGTCACTCCTGATTTAACAATTACTTGTCTCCGCTCTGAGGCAGTTTTCCAGGAAAAAGAATCTCATGGACTAATGAATAACAAACAGACGGATGATTTTTTGGTGTAAAGGGATGCGACCCTTTTACGCGCTAAATCTTGCTTGTGAAGCGAAGAGAATTCACACTTTTGAACTGCAAACTCCACTTTCTTTTGATTGGTGCAATAAAGAAACATTGTCCACACTTAAAATTCGTAAATAAATTTACTCATCTGAAGCAAAGTAATCAAAAAGATATTTTTACTTCCGCGATTGATCCAGGGAGCGGCTTAAAGTGTGACCCAGAAACACGCGGTGCCGTTTTGCTAAAAATGGTGATTAAGTGCATCAATGATGCTTAAGAGAAGTTGCATTGAAATTCGTCGAGACTAACGTTTGTCCCGAAAACTAAACCGCTGCAGGATCAAATTACGCAATGAAAGCACATAGTTCTGTCAAAGGAACTAACCCTAAGGCAGACTGTAAAACACAAATAGCAAACTACTGAATTCCCTCATTTCAAGTGAACAAATTTTTACGATGCGCAATATTCATGAAAACAGAATTTTCCTCCAACCAGTTCACCAGGTTCACTTTTATCGAATTCAGTGCCATAAAAGTGCATTACCAAACCTTGCAAGACGTTTAAACATCCGAACAGTTGCTTATCTAGCTTTCGATGTAATTCCTTAATCAACAGACTGACTTTCATAAAATTTCAATGATCCGATATTTGTCGGCAATCACATCATATCCGACAAAATTCGTATTGCAGGCTGAGAATATTGGCTTTATTTAAGCTTTTTCCGTGTCCAATCAAAAAAAAAGAAATCGGTGCTAGCTCGTGAGAATCACATGCTTGCCTATCCCGAACTTACTTAATATCAAATACATCGCAAATGCTTGCTATCTGATGCATACTCATTTATTTATGCTTCGCTCTCACTGTATTGGCGCCTTGCGGAATTTCTTCCGATATTATACCTGTAGCCAAAACAATTCACTTGTTCATGCATCAATTGCAGTGTTTCAGAATAACTAATGTTTATCAGAACAAACAAGCATATTACTTTTGAAGCTATCTTGGAGAAACAACGATTCTTCTCTGAATATTTGATCCTTAAAATATTTGATCAATAAAGCGAATTGTTTTAATTACTTGCAAAAAAGACGAATTACGACACGAGTGAGGTTTTATGTTATCGACTGATAACACAGCCCAATAACACCTTTTGTGGGTTCGGAATTCCACAACAAAACTGTCGTATCTATTGCGTCATAAGAAACGCTGTGTTCAGGCACAGGCTTATCATGTAGATAAATGTCTGCGTGCCACACTTAAAATGTTTGAGCATTAGGCTGACAAATGAATATCATCTGGTTTTGTTAAAGGACGCTCTTGGTTATGAATTAATTTCAACCGTATAAGGCGCACTGAACAAAAGCTGTACTTTATAGTTAAGATATTATACAGGGGCAGAAAGTGGGTCAAACAAGCTGTCAAGAGAATTGGCAAGAATGTTAAATTTCAAAAGGATTTCCAGTGTCCCTTGCCTTTGATGGTGGTTTTGAGTACAGTTAACATACCTGACAGAGCATCATTTTCATTTCAATTGAATATCAGGAGCTTCAGAGTCGATACGTAGTGAACTCCTTCTGAATCAGTTGACGATATACTCCGGGAATAATTGACTACAACAGTTTGTCACGTGCTTTCATTAACAGTGCCTATTTTAATGATATGACGGCTCACGATAATGGTATTCATGGTAAACGTCACGAACAAATTTGATGACGGAGGAACCGATTTAACGTATTAAAAGCCCCTTGATTCAAAGAGAGTGGAGACTAATGTACCAGTAAGGCACCTCCCCAAAAACTCTCAACTTCAGTGTTAACACGGGCTACAACAAGCGGAAATCCAAGCTTGATTTCTTGTTTCCAGTAAAATCCGCACTTACTTAGTTTGAATATTAATTCAATTCTATCTATTCTTGTTAAGTATGTAAGCAATTTGGCTTAACACACTACTATAAAATGAAAAATACCGAGCACTTTTCCAGGCGTTTCGCCTCGTAATGCTTTAGATATTTCTTTGTTGTTTGACATAACAAAGGCATTTCGCAATTTAATCAACGCAATGCTTTAAGGTCACCATTCCGATTAGCTGTCATATTTATTGCCGAAGAGTAGGCAACTGTTAGGAGGGAGACGATTAGATTCATAGCTGACAGATTGGTCTAACGGGTTTAAATCAAAAGCATCATTTTCTGACACATTATTCATTCACATCCCATTTTCTTGTTTTTCTTCCACCATTTCATCGCGGCCATGCTTACCGTC
>BLAZ01000449.1:154714-157214 GCA_014633955.1 Acropora tenuis | reverse complement strand
GAACTTGTAGATATGTCAGGTTGTACACCACTGCATCTGGCAGCAAGAAATGGCCACCTTACTTGTGTTAAGTTCCTAATATTGCAAGGAGCTGACTTTCGAGTCAAATCAAAGAAAGGCAATACAGCCATGTCCATGGCAAAGGCAAACTGTCAGCCCAAGGTAGCAGAGTACCTCTCGAATTGTGGTAAGCTATTGATTATAATCAAGTAAGCCATGATCATTGCAGGTTTGAAGCAATTTAAGCAATTGCGAACAGAAGCCTGAAAAAGTGCGCACCGGTATCGCAAGGTCATGGGTTCAAACCTTGTTGAAGTCCTGACTTTTTCAGGCTTCTGTTCGCAATTGCTTAAATTGCTTCAAAACTGCGATGATCATGGCTTACTTGATTTCAAATCTGCAGTTGAATATATGAAACATTTCATATATCAAATGAATTTCTAGTTTCTAAAGAAACTGTGGTGCTGCGTCGGTGGGAGAGATCAAAACAAAGTCAGACAAAGGGCTAACGCTCGAAACGTCAGCTTTCTAAATCTTTCACGGTGGCAATTCAACCTTTATCAACTCGTTTGATAAAACCAAATTTTTGATTTCATATATCACTTCACTATTGATTATAGTTTACTCCATTAGAAGTATCTGACATGGTCCTCTTGGCTCACATACCATATTTTTTATCCTCATTCAAATAAAAACAGAAGAAGCCTCAGGTTACTACCATTACTACTTAATAGAGGAAAAAACTATATTGAGCTATAATTTGTCTCCTCATCCCATGGTAATTATGGTTGCCATTAAGAGTTGTGCCTAAAGTAACTATTTTCCTATACAATTTTACTTTAATTGTTCATTCTCTTTCTTTTCATTGACAGACAGAGAAAAGTTTGCTTGGGAAGTTGTCTAAGAGTGAGAAGATCAAGCCATCTGAAAGTGTTGGTGGTTAAACAATAGATTTGACTTAATTATGTACATATAAGGATACACTCAGCTAGATTCTCGTGGCAGACAGGTGCAAGAAGTGAAACAAGAAAGTTGATGGATTGTTTGGGTGATTGAAGTCCTAAGAAGGACCCTTGTTTACTAACATTTTGAATACGTGAAGATGATTACTGCGCAGGTGGTGAAAACTATCTAATGTTATCAACTTGAAGGCATTTCATTCACTTGTGGTGGTAGTTTTCTTTCAATAATATTAATGGTCTTAGTGCTGCTTGTTAAAAGTAATTTTATGTAAGGATGAAAAAAGACAGAGCCTAAAAGCAATGAGTGCAATTCACGTGAATAAATATACCATATGTTACAACAAAAGAAAGAGAAATACTGGGCAAAGAGAATTGTAACCCATGAGCAGGCTATCTGGGGGACTAAAAGAATTGCAACCTTGACGACAGAATAACTAAGTAATCTTGCACAAGTTGAATGGGGCTAGAGTGATGGAATCATGGCAAAATAAGTTGAAAGACATGCTATTGAATGAATCGTGCTTTGTCACATAATCAAATGAAACACTCAATTGAATTAAGGGATATAAGGTTACCTCTTCTTTTTTAACTTTCACACTGGAGAAGACATAAAATGGGTTATTCCTCCCAATCCTGTGGTGTGCATAGAGGGAGACCTATGTTGAAAGACCAGGTGTCTGTAATACAGGATGACAAACACTGTGGCGCCTCTGGACGTGCCACCATTGAGTTGATGATGCGCTTTTAGATTTGGGCATGGAGACTGTTCATGCCGAAGCCGACATTCAGGCTAGGAAGTTAGCAAAGAAATGTTGGTCTCCAGACCATTGATAACATATCAATTCCTTACTGCTTAGAAAGAAAGATTCCTTCATGCCGTTGCAGTGGTTCACATTTCATAAATAGTTGGAAATGTGACCAAATTACATTCCTAACGTTTGAGAGAAATGTGAATATTTGGAGATCATAATATCCAGTGTTACTGTGATTTTGAAATGTACTGTTGCGTAGTGTTATGCACTTATCATTTGCTTCCCAATGGGTCAACCCCTGGGGAATGGTACATTTTTGGTACTTCTTTTTTTCCCTCCAGGGGAGGGGAGTTGTTTATATTTGGAAACTTTGCTGGACACTGGGGACATACCCACGGGATTTGATCGAATGTTGGTCAGCGGTATATCGCTCGAGACGTCATATGGAATCTTTTACAGGTTTGTGATCCAGTGCGACAGCAGGCAAGGTGAAATGTGCTTTACCTGGTTCCATGGTTAATGTGTGAAAATGAGCAAAAAGCGTTTAAAAAATTGGATACATTTTTTTTCAATTTTTGCCAATGAAAAGTAAGTATTATGCTTTGGTCAGGCAATAAATGGTTGAAGAAGATTGTTTTGTTATTCTTAACAACTAGTTATGAATAGGAGCAGTCGTGGCTCAGTTGGCTAGTGCGCGGCTTTCTGAGCGAGAGGTCCCCGGTTCGATCTTCAGTGACTTCAACGTCTGCTTCGACTTTCCTCTGGTCCGTGTAGCTATAGCTTTGA
>BLAZ01000449.1:132214-134714 GCA_014633955.1 Acropora tenuis | reverse complement strand
GTCAGTCCCTCTCCATCCACTAAAGTTGTAGACTTCAGTTTTACCGCTCTAAAAATCTCGCCTCTCTACAAATAAATAGAAAGAAAGGCAATTTGGCTTTCGTTGAAAGCATGCGCTCAAAAATCATTTCCCATTTGAGTTTTGGAATAACATCTTGTACACCTTGTATTGCGGAGGACGGTAAGGCAATTAGCCATTTTTTTTTTTTTTTTTACACGCTCTCGGTGCGATCATCGTCGACTTGTTTATTGGGACGTACAAATAGTGCAGCACCTACATAATTGTTGCAGCGCTTATATTTCGTGTTTAAACCCCTTGAACGCGGAGTAACCGTTTATGTCCCTTCTCTATTCCACAGAGCCTCCCACCAGCGACCGGTCCAAAAAAATGTGAGCGCGCTTTCTTTTCTCTCTCCCCAGCCTCCTTGTGACACAAATAGGAGGAGAGAGTGTATGGTGTATACAGCCATTTCAAGAAAGGTTGTCGTAAAACAGCGTAAGACCGTAAGCTACAACTAATACCGACCAATTGGTATTGACGCAAACGCTTTTTAGCTTTTGTAGGACAAATATCTCGAAACAGTTGTATCCCTATAAAGTAGATTTACAAAGCTACGAACCTCATGTGGATCTATATTTCAAGCCGTCACCACTATTTTGTACATTAGTGTTGAAGGCTACATCAATACAGTTGCCTTACTCGCGGTCCAATGGGAACCAACAGGGTGAGAAGTGTCTTGACGTTTACTAAAAACTCGCGCTTTATATAGAATGAAATAGAAATCAAAACTTTATGAAAAAAGAGTAATGACAGCAGCGGCGCGAAAAAAAATGGTAAAATGCCATTCATTTTCCACTGAAATAAGCTTCTAAAGCACACACAACAAAACCAAATATATTAACCTAACCTTTAAAAAGGGTGTTGTAAGTCTCCAACGCAATAAAATCGTGCGTTTTAGACCTCATAATTTGATCTATTGTAAGTGAACTCAGATCCGGCTAAATTCTCACACCACATTTATCTCTGGAAAGGCAGAGTCAATAGGTTGATTATACTGGAAAAACTAGAGAGGGTAACGGGTCGGGCAATTATTTAAGGCCTTTTAATTATAGCAAGGACCCTTCCGTAAGAACGAATGCTCAATTTGATTTGTTCATTACGATAGAAAGATAATAAAAGAAAACAATCACCACTATCGCTAATTCGTTTCAAGGAAATAACACGAATCATAATCAAAGGGGCACAACTATGCTTTTATACCTAAAGTAAGTTGTACAAAACATGGTGTAAGGCCTCTTCGTTTCTACTCTAATTCGCTACCCCGCTCAAACGAATATGAAACAGTTATAATTCAATAAGTAACCACAATTGGGTTGTGTCAACACGAGCCCGGTATGCGACCCTCTTTATTATTGGTTATTCAGGAAAATTGATATGAATGGTACATCGACGGAATGAGAACTTGCAAATGTAAAAAATAAAGCAAGAAAAACCAAACCAATATAGCGATATATCGACCGAGGCCACCTATAGTACACATGATCCAAACCGAATCTTTTTTTTTTTGCATTTTGTGTATTTGGTAGTATATCACTTGAGTGTCTTGCTTGATAACAATTGAATTTGCGCACATGATCCGAACATGAAGCCTTCAGTAAATTTTGAAGTTGACAAAGAAGGATGAAATTCATATAACTTGTACTTCTGACTCTGACAGTCGACCGATATAGCACCGACAGTCGACCGATATTCCGCCGACAATCAACGGTCAACGTACCGGCCGAGTGTCGGCCGCTATATCAACCGAGATATCTGATATGTCGACCAGCACTCGGCCGATATCTCAGTTGATGAACTGATCGATATGTCGACCGACATCATATCGGTCCCGGCAGGGGTGCACAAACTACACATGACCGTTATCGTCACAGTCATGGCTCTAGACTGAGGTGTTTATTTAATAAGTTCGAACGATTTGATCCTTTTTTACTAGACTTTCACACTCGATCACTTCTAGTAGTTAAATTCACCGTAGCAATGGACCTGTGGTTTCTGAGCCTCGCTGTTCTTTTGTATTAGCTAGTAAATTGTGGAATGCAAGCTTCTCACAAATTTCAGTTGATACTGGTCGAACAACCCAGTGATCGATATGAAGTGGTGCTGACAGCTTCTTGAAGGTCCCAGGTACCAGTTACGCAGTTACCCAGGTACCAGTTACACAGTAGGATGCGAGCATTTCTGGAACAAACTAGTATATTTAAAACTTTGTAAAGTATAACTCCTAATTGAAATAACAAAAGAAACACTAGGAAACTCTGGAAACGCTAAAAAACCGTAAACGTTGAGAGACTAAAAATCATGCAGCCTCACGCTGGTGCAATACAATGCATGTAAACCTCACTTGTAACACTATCGAAATTCGATAAACGTGAAAATGAAAATCACATCGCAAGTGAGCTTAAATATCTAATAAGAACCTGTTGATTTCTTGAGCGGATTC
>BLAZ01000449.1:124714-127214 GCA_014633955.1 Acropora tenuis | reverse complement strand
TGATATATGTCGTCGGCGTTCGTTTAGGTGCTACAAAAGAGAGCAAACAGATACGAAGACACTAAGAGACCATTTGAAACCATAGCCTTACTTGCTGAACACAGAATTCAGATAGTAAGTGAACTTTACAACTACCCAGTTCTACGTCAGTTGTTTCGTAAACAACTCGGAAACGATACTTCCAACTAAAAGTTCATTTAATTACGACTTAATTTATAGCTAAATAGCTGAGGCCTGATTAAAGCCCTCAAATATGCATTTTACTTCAAAGACTGTGACTCTTACTTCGTATGCATAATCTCAATTCATTGTGATGCGAATTCATGAAAAGCACTCGTAAAATTAACTCTTCACACACGGGAACCCAAGTGCATCGTCAGAATTCTCGCCTTTTTAACTGTTAAAGAAGTTCCAAGTGGGGCAGTCCAGAGTGCAATCATGGGAAATCATCAAAGAGGTAGGAATACGCCTTACAGATCACGTACTTTGACTCCATAATGAAAGAGCAGCAAAACAAAACAAAACAAAACAAAAACAAAAAAATGCTAATTAGAGTCACGCGGACATGAGAAGATGCAATTGACTTGGTACCCACTCTCCTACGAGGGACACAAAAAAGGATGGATACGAAAAGTAAAATATGGAATTATAACCAAGAAAATATTTTGCAGTTTTAAAAAATAGAGATTATCAAATCATCTGAAATTGATGTAAAATATTGCACCTTTTATAGAAGACGTTTTACCCTTTCATGAAACAAGTTTTAATTAAATAAAGCAGTAAATTTATTTGTCAGCTATCAAGAATAGTAATAAAATATTATTTAATGCGATTCCAACTTTTTGAACATTTAAGTCGGAACTCAAATAGTAAGCATGTATTTTGTGCTGTTTGGAAACAAAACTTTGGCCAAGAAGTTGAATTGAGCGACCAATTACACTTTTCTTACTAAACCCCAATTATAGTATAATAGGCTTTTGGTGAGATTTTTGCGTGCTTGTTATTAGAAAAAGGTATTCTTCAAAATGAGTGAGTATTTCAGTTTAAGTACTAAAAGTTTGTAATCATTTTGTGCCAGAATAATAGATGATATTGAGTCTGTTAAGGAAAATACGGATGTTTCACCAATGGTCCACCATTTGAAAACCCGCTGTTATTACAGAGAGCATGCTTTGGTAGATGGTTTTCTTCATCGCTGCAACCCTCGAGTGAGGAGCGAAGAACAATTTCAAGACACTGCATCTTTTTAACTTGGCGAAAGGGAAGTTGATGTGTACTGTACACAAATAATATATATGTATAATTCAATATATTAAACAATCAAGAATTCCTTGCATTTAGGCCACAAACCAGTCACACGACTTTTAAGCCATATCTAATTAACATCGCCAAGAGTTGAGGAACATGTCCCGTGTTCGAAGTTGCATCAGCACTGATGCCGTGGAAGTAATAGTTCAGACCATGATCACCTCCAAGCTTGACTACTGCAATCCTATCCTTTACGGACTACCCGCATGAAGCCTCAGTTACCTACAAACTGTGCAAAATACTGCAGCAAGATTCATCAGTCAAACCCGGAAATATGACCACATCAAACCTGTCATGAAAAATCTTCATTGGCTTCTCATAAGATCAAGGATTGAATACATGATTCTTATCAGGAGTACGCCTCAATCCATGGACGCACACTCGTCTACCTCAGGGAATTATTACGCAGAAGACCTGACCGAGGAACAAAACATGAACAATCTATTGCTCCCAAAATTTTGGAGCAAGGAGCTTTCAATACGCCGGCCCAAAACTGTGGAACTCAGTTCCAAATGATTTAAAGAATTTATCTCCACCGGACACTTTTCTGTGAACATAACAATTTCTTTTAAAATTAGCTTTTGTATTTATCATTGTTTTGTAAAGCGTCATCGTGTCTTAGGTATGCACTGTATAAGTTTTGAACATTATTATTATTATTGTTATGTCCATTCCTTATAGAGTCAGGCAGGATATTCGGCCGGGTTTATAGTACAACAAGTCACCACGGGCCCCAGGTCTCTCTCTTCCTTCTTCTTACAGTAACAGTTCTTTTCTTTGTATCTTTGCTGTCCCCAGCAATGCTGTTTTCTGGATGACTTCCAAACTCACTTTCACGCCAATTTGCTTCATGTACTTTTTAAAGTTCACTGATACAGCTCCAAGGGCCCCAATAACAACAGGCACTGCAATGACTTTCCGCATGTGCCAGACTTGCAATTTCATCTTTAAATAGTCGACATTTCTCTAACTTCTCAAGTTCGTTATCTTTCACCCTGTCATCGACTGGGATGGCAACATCAATTATGACAACCTCTCTCTCCTTCTTATCAATAAAGACAATGTCTGGTCTTAAAGGACTGTTATTTTTAGTTGCAAAACAAGGTTAGCAAAACCCAGCCATTTCGCAGCATAAGCTAGATGGATAGATAAGAACAACAATAATTTCGTAGCTCATGTTATTTGACTTTAA
>BLAZ01000448.1:10000-12500 GCA_014633955.1 Acropora tenuis | reverse complement strand
CCACATTCTTATATCCATCATTATTGATAAGCTACCAGTAATCTGAACTATTGTTATAATGTAAAATAACAATTCTTATTATCACTTGTTATGTTAATATTTTTATTACTATTATTAGCACCTTTATTGAAATGATTAACCCAGTTATGAGAGCCCAATGACCTTCCACCTCTCTTTAATGTAAATAAACTAATCTCACCTTGCCCCAACAACAAGGTTGTTGTGTTTTTCATCAATGGAAAGCAAATAATATGTACTGGCATTCATTCCTCTTGGCTTGAAGGTTTTGACAAACTTCTTCATTTCTGTGTGAAATAGTGATAGGTACACATAATGCACAATGTCCTGTCTGATACAAAAAAAGGCATGTTTTCTTCCTCTTGCAGTTGGCTTGGCCATATATGATCTTTTAAAGACCTTGTACGATCTCATGCAAATGCTTATACACTGAATCCATAAATGGCGGCTGAATTATTATTCTTTTATCTAAATACTAATCTGATTAGCCTCATTTTTGTGTGAAAATTCTTTCGTATTTTTAGCATGATGACAAGGCTAGCGAGGCTAATTAGCACAAAGATAAAAGAAAAATCAATTGGCAGCCATTTTTGCATTTGGTCTGTTTCTGGGTGTCAGTCTACTTCAGGGGACATGTCATGATAGTTATGCCGTTTTGAGGTCATAACTAGTTAAATTTAATTGATACTTAATTCAAACGCAGCAACATTTCGTTTAAACTTAAAAAAAAAACAATATCAAACGGATTTTGCCAGGGTAGGTTATCCACAATTAAATAATATTGTTGAGATGTATCACATCCAAATGTGAGAATACTGACCAATTTTTTTCAATCCTTTTATTTCCACACAATCCTCCACAAAAAAATCATTATTGATGTGGAGCCAAAAATGTTAAAAGTTAGGTGAGGGGGATCTCAAATTGATAAACAGGTACTAAAATTTGATAGAAATAGTGTTTCTGGAGGTCAGTTTAAATGTTTCATCATAATTTTTCTCTTGGGTGACTCTCTTGAGTACGTAATTAAATCCATGGTCCAATTCCATGTTCATATGAAGACAATAATGTCAAAAATAAGGTGAGATGGCATTTCAAACTGATAAGCACGTAAAAATAGAATTTTTAGAAATATTGCTTCAAGGGCCATGATAAAAATATTATACAGTTAATTAGCCTGAGTGTCTGAGGCAAATAGGTTGAAGTTGAATTTTTATATCTTGAAATTCAGTCCATAACAGAAAGATATTGTACATAACACATTTACAATCTGGGGTTTAAAATTCATTTCTTGGACTACTCTAAGCTGGAAACACAGTTCTAAGCAAATTCCATGCAAATACAACGTTTAAATAAAATCTGGTTTCTTTAATGCATTAAAAAAACAAAGTCTTGAGATGGGTCTCTAATTAGACTTAAAGGGGATAATTACGTAAGACCTTTCTAGAAGAATAAACCACACATGACAGAAATAACAATAGTTTTCAAAATTAACCTTACATTTCAAATACTGAAAACAGGTGATAAATAACTAAAAATATGTTGTCAATGCTGATAATCAAAAATGACAATAGCAATATTAAATACATGCATGCAAATTAAAACATTATTGCAGGAATTAAATCAAAATGTTTTAATATAAAACTCAAGCCCACTTTGAGGAAAAAAACATCAGCCCCATGTTTTTAAAAAGGTTTAATGATTTTGGATGATGTCCTTTGCCAGTATATCAAGTTTGGAAATTACCAGGCACAAGCCAATGCTGTGAGTCGATCTGCAGTCAACAAAGTTTACCCTGGCATATGCATGATCACGCCACAAGGTTTCTGTGCATTGACTCAAATCAGTGTGCCTAGGCCTGCTAAATCTTGTGCTTATGACAAAGTATTCTCATGCTAGCACATGAAATTAAATCATCATTACATCTTTAACAAATATCAATTTCATGTCTGGTGCATGAATCAGCCCTACACTGAACAAAGTCACTTCACAAAGAATTATATTACTTCCATATGAAATTAAAATGCAGTGAATGAGTTCATTTACAGTCATAATATTATTAGTAACAAAATATAAAAAAAATTAATATTAGGAATAATCAATATAGGTAAATCTTCTGCTCTTTTGATGTAATATTGCTTATTTAAAAAAGGAAAGATCATAGCAGTAATTGAGAATGCAACTGAAAAGTGAAAGAAAGAAAATTCTGAGAAAATTAAGGCTTAAAAAAGCCACAATTATAGTCTTGTGACTTACATGACATTATCTTTAATCTTGAATTCAATGATGAATGAATTATGATGATGAAAAAAGTCCGCAAAATGTGAATTATCATGTTACGTAAGTTACAGAATATTTACAATAGGTCTGAAATTGCCCTGTAGCTGTTAATGCAATAATTAGAAAATTAATTCGTTAATAAGTACTTTTTTATGATTCCCTTAGCCACCGACCAGCAATAAATAATTATTACACTTTATTTACT
>BLAZ01000447.1:187407-189907 GCA_014633955.1 Acropora tenuis | reverse complement strand
AAATGATAATGGTAGATGCCTTCTATAAGCTGTTACATCTAAGAATGCCTCTGTATCTGCTTGTGGCCATTGATGGAAACGGATCAAGTGAAATAGTAGGACTGTTTATTCTAGCTGAAGAGACACAGTCAGTAATCAAATCTGCTGTCACCATCTTTAAGCGTTTTAATTCCCGCTGGACGGATACTAAGGTAATAATGTCGGACAAGGACTTCACTGAGAGGGATGCATTTAAAAATTGTTTCCCGGAAGCTTCTCTTAACATTCGTCTGTATCACACCCTACGATCTGTTCGCAGAGAAATTACCTGTGAGAAATTAGGTATCACATCTGCCGAAAGGTTGCGATATCTGGAACTTGTGTCCAAATTGGCGTATGCAAAATCCAACAAGGAATTTCACACACACTGGGCTGAAATTAAAGCCACAAAACTTAACAGCGTCATCGAGTACCTAGAGCTCAACTGGTTGCCAATAAAACATCAGTGAGTGGCATACTTTAAAGACAAAGTTCTAAATCTTGGAGAAAACAACAACAACCGTCTCAAATCCATTTTCACTAAAATCAAAAGCATGTGTTCAAAGTACGCAAGTCTGTTGCAGGTTTTTCGCGAATTTTTCTCCCTCCTCAGACCTTTACCAAATGAAGGTAATCACCATTACTTGATGGCATTGGCATGCAAACCGGTCGAGAACCAACACTGTGATCCAAGTGTTCAACAATATGCACAGCATTTAACTCCATACACCTTTCAGTTTGTCCGTACTAAAATGGACCTTTCAAATGCTGTCAAGACAGAGAATGTCACAAGAAAACCTGGAGAGACCTTTAAAATAAAGTCATCCGGCGAACTCATAACTGCAACTTCGTCTTCGTGTACATGCTCTTCTGTGAAACGAATGGGACTGCCCTGCCGACACACACTCAAAGTGTGAAGCATTATGAATCTTCCTTTGTTTCAACCCAACCTGGTGAACCAAAGATGGACCAAAGCCTATTATGAAGAACTGGCAGAGACGAGATTCAGTTGTAACAATAGCACACAATTGGACCAGTCTCACACAACTGTCACACTTCCCTTGCGTCCTTGGCAAGTGAAGGTGGTATGGGTACTTTTACGACACGCCTACGCCAGTTGGAAGATGTAGTGGAGTACTGGAGTTTGGGGAGAGAGGTAACAATATCTGCACAGAAGGATAGTCACTCAGTCACTCATCCGCTGGAAAGCAGGATCCTCAAGACAAGGAAAGTGGAAAAACAATTAAATGAAAGAGAAATGAAGAAGAGACAGAAGGAAAGGAACAGAAACAGAAAAATGCTAGTGAAAGGAAAGGAGAAGAAACAAATGATGGACAAAGTGTGGAAAAGAAAGCAAAAAATAAAGATAAAGGACAAGAAAAAAAAGCAGAGACGTATGAAGAAACGGAAAGCAAGAAACTGGCTCAAGAGATAAGCAGAGAAAGACAAAGAGAAACCCATGTAAATTGTAAGGAAAAGAAAATAAAGAATGACAGTGGAGGAAATGAAAACGCACTAAAGGCAGATGAAGGAGAACAAGAAAAGTGCACAGCAGGTGAAAGCCAAGAACAAAAAGTAAATGAAAAAAAGAAGTAAATGAAAAAAAGAAGCAACATAGTGCGCAAAAAGAAACTAAAGGGATGAACGACATAAAAAGCCAGATGCGCGGAGTAAAAGGAACTGAAAAGGAACAAGAAGTTGATGGAGAAAGTGAGGAACTGAGAAAGACAAGACACGAAACCAAAGATGCAGAATGGAAGAAAGAAAGTGACGACGCTTTCGGAAAGACTGGCCAACATTTGAATGGACGAAATGGGCTATCAAAGGAAGCCTCAGAATCTACGCCAACATCTGGATTTTGTGACATTAAAATGCCACCAAAGATAATGAAACGTGGACGCCCAGAAGGAGCAGAACTAACAGTCGTTGGCATACCTAAAACTAAGAAGAGGAAAGTGGAGGGACCAATATTGTTACCTTACAAAAAACTGAAACCATATGACAAGGAAAGGATGATACTGGAATGTGTCACTGAGAAAAGGATAGTGGTTGCTGAAGCACTGAGTGGCAATAGACTTTTGAATAATGACGATATTCAGACGAACATTCACTTCATACCGAACGCTGTACGTGACAGGGACAACATTGACATTTTCCGGGTTGAAAAGTTCTTTCCGAAAGACACATGGTTCCAGCTTCTAGAGATAATGCAGAAGAAAGAAGAAAGTGCTTGGTACTGCAAAAGCGTGTAGCAAGGCGATAAAGGACAACCAGGAGTCAATTGCTTGTGATCGCTGTTTGTTGGGGTATCACTTTTCATGTTCGTCTTTAAGTAGCAAACCTAAAGCAAGAAACCTAAAGCAAGAAACAAGTTCAATTAACTCTATTCACACCGATTATTTGGGACCGGAGGGTGGATTCCGGCCTCGAGTCCATTTTTTTCCAATACTGAACGGATGACATCTGTCTTCAATATTGTCAA
>BLAZ01000447.1:179907-184907 GCA_014633955.1 Acropora tenuis | reverse complement strand
CCCTGGGTACGAGTTCACCTTGGGCACAGGGTCAAGTTGTAACTATATCGTAAAAAACTTGCCTATCAGTCCTCAATTCTACATGGAATTATTGAAATGGAGGTCTGAATTTCAGAAAGATAATGTGGTTGAAACTAACTGGCTTTATCGAATTTGGAATAACCATGAAATAAGAATAAACAAAAAAACAGTCTTTTATAAAAGGTACTTTAAGTATGGAATTAAGGAAGGCGAGACCGCGTTTCCATCTTCACAACATTGATTCTTGTGAACTAATCGCAAAACACGTTCAGAAGACGAATTTTTTGGACTGAACCGGTCTTCGCTACTCTGTACTGCTCAATCTAAGGAATGCCTATCATAATCCAGCTCATATAACCCTCAATCCATCTTTTAAAATTGACTGCGGCCTTTTTGATGTCACTACGAAGAGAAATCAAAAGACTATTAATCTCTTTTTGTCCGTAAAAAGGCTCACTTTCCAAATAACACGAGAAAATTTGTGAAAAAGTGAATTTCATTTAACTGATGAGGAACTGAGAAGGGCTTTTTTTCTTCCACATTCAGTTGCTTTTGAGCCATATGTCAAGGCCTTTCAGTTCAAAGTATTGAACTTTATGCTCTCTACGAATTCATTACACAAAATCGGGTACAGCGCTAATTTGTTCTTTCTGCAAATGTGAATCAGAAACAATCTAGCATTTTTTTATGACAGCTCTTATTCAATTTCTTTCTGGAGAGACTTCCAATCATATTACTTCTCTTCGACAAAGCAGCAGATACATCTTATTTTTATCTTAAATTTATCTACGGGTGTGTAGAAGAAATAAAGAACTTCCAAGTATACAAGGTTTTCAAAAGTCAAATTAAAGTATGAGACGGAAAAATATATTTGTACAAAAAATAATAATTAGGATATGTTTCGGAAGAACTGGGCAATATAAATACTAGAGGTAGTTGAATAATTTCAGTAGAATTTGCCGCACTCAAAAAAACATAGGTGTGATTTGGAAGACTGTATTCATAGAAATTCCAGAAACAAAAATGATACATGTTTTTAACACATGACTTTACCACTCTTGTTAAATGCTCGAACTCTAAATAGAACAATCAATGGCAAAATTCCCTAAACCAGATAACATAAACAATCCAAAAAATAATTTAATTCATCTGTCCAATTCATGAATTGGCTCACAGAGCACTTTCACTAGTAGTTTGTTGGTCTTTGGTGGCTTCTGCACAGGTTGTCAAAAGGTCAGTCACTAATAACAGTCCTTCTCAGAACTCCAATCACCTAGATGATCTTTTTCAATGAAAGTATGTTACTCCTGGGTTCAAACCATTTTCTTAATCAGAGATATGTTGTTTAAACCTTTATGTTGTCTCATCTAGGTTGGATTTAAACCATCTCTTGACCACACCAAATGTACCAAAATCGTTCTCTAGAATGTCCATTACTATAATGTGATTGATCGTATCAAAGGCAGCCCTTAGGTTGAGTAGTATGAAAAAAGCAATTCCCTGGTTATCCATGCTGGCAAGAATATCATTGCGTACTTTAACAAGTGCTGTTTCTGTTGAATGGTGTTTTCTAAAGGGTGATTATTTATCAGGCAAAAGACGGTTAGTGATACAGTACTCCATTAATTGACTGGTCAATGACAGCTTTCTCAGCAATTACTCACAGGTCTGTAATTCTTTAAGACATTATCGGTGCCAAACCAATGAGATAGAGAAACAACAATCGCACACAGTTCGCCGTGGCAATTACAAGACAAGTGACTATCTAGAGGAGAATTCCAATGGTCCACCCAAGCTTGGCTCTCACAAAACTAAATGTTGTCTATGTGGTGGACCTTATCCCCATCAAGGAACTTGTCCTGCTCATGGCAAAAGGTGTATGAGCTGTGCCGCAGTACACCCATCAATCCTTCGAAACCTTACACAAAAACCAAAAAGCAAGCACTGTGTACTTGTGGATAGTAAAGGTCCTTCTGATGGTGAAGCTTTAACTTCAGCTACTGCTGCAAGTGATAGCAGTGAAAAACACACCTTCACTACTGGTGCACAGGATACCCAAACAGCCAAACCTATATTTCAGATCAAGCGAACGGACACACCGATCCGTATCATGGCAGATTCAGGAGCAACGGTGAACATTTTGAGCAAGAAGGACTTCGATGGTCATTTTATATCCGATACAATACAAGCACGAATATTGTATTGTGCTTATGAAATGAAAAGCACACTTTCATCTGCTCCCTCAGGGGAATTCGTCCAGGATGAAATGATCAGGGAATGCTAAACTCATTGGCAAGTGATTGCCAACATGGACGGAACACGTTTTTGAAGGCCGAAAAAATGCAGAGGAAGAAGCAGTTTGGTTGCAAGAGTCTACTCCCCAAAAGACATAGTACAAAATGTAAAGATATTCGAGGAGTGGCAAATGAGTCCAGGCTTTGACTATGGGAAGGTGGATTAAGCTCAGGATTTAACCGTTGACATCGCACAATGTCTCCTCTGTCTTTAAACCTTTGGATGACAAAGTTCATGGGAGAAATTAGAAATCATTCAAGTGGTTGGTACCCTCCAAGATCACTGTATCAAATCGCCTAAGGGATTAATAGACATGTCTGTAACGTGAACAATGAGAATGGAGTTAACATGTTAGCGAAGGGTGATCAAAGGTAAATGCATGAAATTGTCTTTTGCCGTTAAAATCAGTACTCATTTAAATATTTGACATAATCAATTTATTCTTTGGGTTCTTCCTTTAATTGCCAGGTTTATGATGTTTCACAATGCCTTAGACGCAGAGATGTGGGAAGCCAACAAACTTGGTGATGCACGAGAAAGAAAAGAGATTACAGAGGAGGAAGAGTCGAACTTAACAAATTTGAACTTGCTGGGAAAGACAACAGCTGAGGCTTTACTTCACACTTTCTATTTTTATAATGGAAAGTTATTTAGACTGCGTTCTAATGCACACTGGATGTTACGAGTCAGCAATTTCAAAATTGTAGATAACTTAATTATCTCTGACAAAAGCAAGTCGAAAACATTTCATGGTGGGCTCAAAGATTTAAAGAAACAACCTCAGCTCATAAAACACGAGTGCCACCGCCCACAAGAAGGCCATAGTCCGTGCTTGCAATTTATCTATGAGTTGTAAATAGAATTAGTCAAAGAGACTGCAGAGAGTATAGGAGTGTTCTATTTGAGGCCAAAGAGAGATGGAAGTTTTGGGTATGTCCAGTTGGGTTAGGTACTCTAAATAGGATTTAGTCAGAGAAATTATGTGCTAGAGCTGGTTTGCCTCGAAAGACATCTCATTTTTTACACATAACTTTTGCTACAAGGCTTTTTCAGAATTCGGTCGAGGAAAAGATAGTAAGGCCACAGTTCCAACGCCTTGTTTAAATACCAGTTGCCCAGCGAGGAGCAATCTTATCAAGCAAGCAAAATTCTTGGCTCAAGTGTAGTTTCTACCAGTAATTCTTATTCCAAAGTCGTATCGAACTTGCATCAAGAAAAGGAAAAGGGGTCAGTGTTAAATGATAGGTGCTCAGAATTTTGAGCTTTTGAATCAGATATTCCTAATGACACTCTAGGAAACATAATTTTACCACCCACTTCGAGGTCGTTTGATCTGGATATTTCTAATGAAATTTTAGCCTGTATTGATTTACCATCCTCTACAAGTCCTCTTCTCTTGGATAAGTCCGATGAAACTCAAGCAAGTCTAAGTTTGGCATCTGATGTACACAGTGTTGTTACAAATGTTGCTTCTAATGCTACTTTTCACTGTAGTATAAACTTTATTTCAAACTCTAAGTAGAAACTGAGTTTAATTAACACTGGTTTGAAATTAATTTGTGTCTGTCGTTTTTGCATCTTTTGGATCTCGAATCTTGTGTCGGAGATTGTCTGCTTTGGAGGCCCAGGGTGCATCAAGCTACCACCTCCTTTGAAGACGCCCGCAGCCAATGACTTGTTGCAGCCAGAGTGCAGTGACCACATCAAATTGTAGTGCCCCCACTGTTCCAGACTCTACATCTCCAGACTTAAGTTGCACAGCCACCTCTGAGTACACCGATGAGTTACCTCAATGCAAGGTCATCAGCGAATGGAAGGACAACTACCATTAATCAGCAGACCTGTGATAGAACGAGGAGGCAGTGGACGCAAGAGGAACACTTATCCTTTGAATGCCTGAAAACAGCATTGTCAACCAAGACCACTTTGGGATACTTCGACCCAAAGAAACCTACCTCCATCGCTGATCGCAGCCCCATTGGTCTAGGTGCCATCCTCACCAAGAGGAAGAGTTGCGCAAAATAAGTGACACCGCTGCACTATGCAAGTTGTTCACTTACTCCGACTCAGGCAAGGTATCCCAAGTTGATTGTGTAGCTCTTTCAAATTACTGGGTAGCGATTTCACCTGTTTGCATGATGTTGAATAGTTGATTAGTTATATGTCATGAAAAGATGGATTTACTGGTGCGTGCTGCGTTCAAGGTGGTCTTGAGTTGGCCATGTCAAGTTTTTTGGTTTGTCTTTTCTAGGCGGTCCTTGTTGAGTGTATCACGTCTAGTAATATCCAAAGTCGCACTGCTAGACATAACAAGTGTGCCACCTTGTTATAAATAAGTGTGTGAAAGCAGTTATGGTAGATATATTATATGTTAGTGAGTAGCAAGAGTTGTTATAAGCCAGGTCAAAGTCCAAATACAAATGATTGCAGTACAATAGTGCCAGTGAATCTTTCAAAGTAGATAAGAGTCCCGATAACTCTCGCTATAGTGGGCCGCTCAACAATGGCAAGGAGTTCAAGGTCATCACTGACCACAAGCCCTTGGTGTCTCTGTTCAACAACCCATCTTACAAACCGTCTGCCAGGATAGAATGCTGGCTTTTGGAGCAAGAGCAGTATCGTTTCACTGTGGACAACCACCCTGGTGCTTCCAACGCAGACGGAGATCCTGACTCTCACAGCTA
>BLAZ01000447.1:167407-172407 GCA_014633955.1 Acropora tenuis | reverse complement strand
TTCCAGCAAGTGTGATGCCCTGTCAGTTGAACCATCTTCATGAACTGCATCAGCTGACTGGTCACAATTGAATACTGAATTAGGATTTCCTTGAACAGTGCAGTAGACAGTGTTGACTAAGCTGGCTGCAAACATCACAATACCTGAAACATGTTGAATCTCCCCCTGGGTGACCCCAGTAAAATCAGCATCTCTGTGAAGAGGCCAGGAAATGTCCATCTTCATTAAAATTCAATATTACTAAGTCAAAAATTAAAAAAATGAAGTTTTTTCAATATGTACGTATTGGCTGAGCTTGCATGGTGTCCTCAGATTGGGGTGGAAAACAAAGGTAATGCACCTGCAGAAAACAAGTGAATAACTTATTTACATAAACATCACAATTTAGCACATTATAGCAAAAATAATAGAAGAAATAAATGTGCAACAGAAGAATATGAATTACAAGAAAACTAGACAGTACATTATACAACATAACGCTAGACAATCTAGATTTTCAATATAGTTATCATCCATCCAAAGAAACCACACATAAGCTTACTATACATGTATGTACCTAAAAGAGAAGACTGACACTTACCATTACCATCATCCTCAACTGGAACGGAGAAATCATGTGCATCTTCTCCACTTCCACCATAGTTTGTCGCTCTAAGACAGACATGGATAAATCAAATCTCAATAACGTCAACGTATATCCTCAAAAAAAGGGAAGCCAAACTAAGATTATATCAACTTTTCAAGGTTTAATTTCCATATGACGGCTTATATGCATGCAGTCGAGAACTCACCTTCGGTGCAACAGGAATTCCGCAAACTCGGTGTCGGTTCTTTCTCCGAAGCCAAGAGAATGTTTTCTTCCTCTCCAGAAGTTAAAAACGAACTCTCTCAGACGAATCGTTTTCAAGGAGCCCGGTAACTTTGGTCTTCCGACTCGACGGTGCGAAAAGGTCGCCATCTCATTACAGAATATACCTGTACCCTATAGCATTCTTGAAGCGGCATCCTTTGAAGAACGAGGCACGTATGTATTCATATGCAAATTAATGGACTACTTGCTTCCTAGCTGCCAGCCATACGACAAATTTTTTTTAGATAATTGTTGGGTACAATTACAGAATACTCGTCCACTATTACGTACTCGTCAGCTTCAAACGACGAATTTTGTAAATATACACCGAATATCTACAAAATAACACAGGAAAACTAAAGAATGATAAACTGGGAACGTATTTACACAGGCGGATTAAAATATATGTGCAGGATCCGACTGTAATGAAAAAAGACGATGATAACAGATCTTACAAGTTTTTTGATAGTTTCGTGTTACACGAAATTCAGATTTGCCGGGCGCGAAGCGCAATGCATTTTGGGTGAGTGTGGGCCTTTAAACAAGAGAACCGCTTCAGATGTCAGTACTACCTAAACGCTCTTTTGATGAAGTCAGCGTGGACTTTGCACATGTGGATGGTCAGACCCTACTCCTAGTGGTTAATGACTACTCAATATTTCCGTTCTTTGAATCAGCGTCATCTACATCTGCTAGTGCTGTATTTCCCAAGTTGGATCAGCTGTTTTCCACATTTGGAGCTCCCTGTGTAGTTAATTCTGATAATGGCCCACCATTTAATGGAGAAGAGTTTACTAAGTTAGTGTGTGAGCTTGGTCTTAAGCATGGAAAGGTTACTCCCCAAATGGAGAAGTTAAGAGATTTGTGAAAATGTTAAAGAAATGCATCAAAGCAGCCAAAGTAGAAGTGAGAAATCGGAGAAGGCAGCTGCAAGCCATGTCAACTAACTATCGAAAAGACCATTTTCGGTATCAAAAGGTGAAGCTACCCCAAAGACTGTTGTGAGCAAGAGGGGCAGTGTGATCACAGCTGACGGTGAGAATCACACAGTCACAAGGAACTCGTCATTTTACAAGAATGATTACCTACCAGCTGTTAACCAGCGAAATGACGAGTCTCGGAACAGTGGCTTTGGCTGTTCAGCGGACAAGGAGTGTATTCAAGAGCCACCACCCACTCTCAAAAGGTTGAATGTTCCTGGTCCAAATCCATCACACCCTCTGAACACCCGACCCGTCAAAGCTAATTTAATTACTTCAAGCAACCTTGTATCTGTTCCAGTTAGTCAAACTCAGACCTCTCCATGCAGTGATCCACCACATCAGCCAGGAAGCGAATTCCCTGAAAGATTCTGGACTTATATTTTGAGTTTAAGTTAGACGTGTGAAATGCAATGGTAGAACTGCTTGAATTTAAAACTACTGCTTAGTCACGGTTTTTGCTGCTTTCGAGCACATGTTGGAAGGTTCTCAACCAGGAGGAAGGGGATTTAGTGTTCATTTGCATATTTCGCACTGCAAAAGAACATGGGATATGTGTCTTGTCAACCAGCATGACGACCTTCTGTGAATGCCGACTAAGGACCCATTAAATCTTTCATCTATCTGTTGCATCTTGTGTTGATACCAAATAAAGCCTTACAACCAGGAAAGTTGAGCTCATACTGGGAAAACGAGGTACACTTAGTTGTGGAACAGAAGCTCAGTGGCATGCTAGCCTATGAGGAAATCGGGGACCAACCAATCCACGTACTTACTTACCTGTGGGGGAATCCCACCTACCAGTTTCTCAAACCTACCCCAGTGGTTGTAGTCAACGTACCCTGATGCATGTGCCAAAGAATAAGCAGTTCGCCCAAGGCTGGTGTACGGCTAGCCGCAGTGAAGATATATCCTCACTTGCACCGAGCCAGCTGCAACCGTGTGTACAGACCACTAACATACATTCTGTGTCAGCGCCAACATACTCAGCTCCTGTATCCTTTGCGTTGACACCTCCAGATCTCCTGCCATGGCATTGGCCACAGTATGGACTACCCTTCCAACCCATACATTATTTCTGTTCTTGAATACACCTTGAAGAGGTGCACACCAGGAATACAAGGATATAAACAATATGTTTGTTTTAATTTAAAAGTAAGGACTTGACCAAGTGAACATGTTCTATATTAACAAACTAGTGCTAGGCTCTTAAGGATCTTTTCCTTCAAAACCAAGAGGCATTAGCCATTCCCAACGAGAACAGAACATTGACACTTTTCGCATAAAACACACTGTGGACCTGCACAACCCACAGATGTAGACCTATGTATGGCAGTAAATTGTAAAAATCACTATGTTGTAAACAGAGTTTCATATTTCGACCATAACATTTTTTAGGAGAGGAGAGTGTGATAGTTAGGTCCGTAAGTCCCCCATAGGCCTTGGTGGTCAGGGAATAAATGGAATGCACATAGTCAAAATATGTTTTAGTTTTGCTGTAAAGCTCGCTGTGTTGTGAAGGTAAAACCTGCTCACCTAAGCTTTATCGAGGTTGAGAGTTATAGTAAGCATTAAGTTTGAAGCATTTGTTGCATATGCATTGAGTGTGGTAGAATAACTAGTTGCAAATGGTAACGCAAACAGCAGGAACGATAGACTTTCAACTCGATTGTTTAAATCCGCACTAACAGTTGACACCAGGGACTTTAAGATATGGTACGGCAAAGCTGTATCACAGCTATGTTAGCCGCAATGGACTGGGGTAAGTATGGTGTATTTACCGCCAAATACAAACCCTCAAAGTCCAGCGGCACTACAGTGAAAAGATACCGGCTCAAACTTTTCTTGGGCAGTCATTTTATGGAAAAATGGCATCCTTCAGGGAAGCAAGACAATTGATCCATCTTTGTTATGAGATGAATAACATTAGTGATGGCGAATTTTTGCTGCTTCCCACAAGCTACAAATCATAAAACTTAGAACTTCCGTATGATTCTTTCTCCGAGTTTGACATTGAAAGTTTTAACGAAGATGGATGTTTGGCACAGTTCCGATTCCAAAAAATCCACATACCTGTACTTGCCAAGGCTCTAAAAATTCCTCCAACCATAAGGTGCAGCCAACGGAGTGTTTGAGACGGACAAAAAGCTTTGCGTATGCAATTAAAACGCATGTTTTACCCTTGTCTCTACAATTACAATAATTACAATCCAAAATAAGGAAAACAATTACAAGTAGCAAAGATAATTTTTTACAATTTCCGGGTAAAACTAAAAAAAAAAAACTATTCAAAATATTAAAAAAACTATATTTCCATGTAGAGAACTATATTACATGCTAATCTAAGTTATAACATTTTTTAAAGAGGTATGTTTTCGTCTGAGTCTTAAAAGTTGGTAACGAGCTACTCTGTCTAATAACGGGGAGAGAGTTCCATAAACTAGGTGCTGCAAAAGAGAAACACCTCTGGGCATAACTTACCAGCTTGATGGGTGGTATTTTTAGTAAGTTTTTAGAGGAAGATCTTAGGTTCCTAGTTGGCACATAGGAACTTGGTACCTTACTTTTTGGCTAATTTTTCTAATAACGCCATCATAGCTTGTGTTTGCTGCTGCTGCAAGAAAAGCTATCTGAAGTACTTGCATCTGATCTTGTTTAAGAGGCAGTCCCGCTAAAAGCGGTCCGTTCAAATTCGCGTTAGATAAATGTTTCCTTTCACATTTTTTACATAAAAAGTGCTTGGTACATAAGTGATAAAAGTGATTTTCTTTTTGGCAAATAATCTTTTTTTGCTTTCCTACAGGCTCGATCTCATTGACGCCGATCGGTCTCCTTCTGGGCAGATTTGAAGACCGTAATTTGTTGATTTTGAGGGCTGCATCAAATCAAATCTAAAAGGAATAATAAAAATTCTTTCCCACCAGCTTCTTGTTTCCTTGTATTGGCAAATGAGCAAAACATAGAAACCTTTGATAATTTTGCCAATAAATTGTAAACCCTGAACAGGTCATGTGACTGTCTAGAAACATGGTCAACTTCAAAAGCAAAAATCTCGATTGTGGGAACTGAAGTTTATATTAAGATAAAGGTAAAGCAACCCGTTCCAATCAGACAAATTTAAAGTTGGCAAATCCTAGGGAGAAAATGTTGTAAGGTCTTAGATCATCCCC
>BLAZ01000447.1:144752-148939 GCA_014633955.1 Acropora tenuis | reverse complement strand
GCATTTGATAATGGTGACATGTCGGTTCCGAAACGTCATGTTTTTATATCGCTACTTGTTATTCTAAAATTTTTATCAAAATCTTTCATCATTACAACTAATCAATCACTTAATCAATAATGATAATTGATGAACATGCAACTAATCAATGAAATATATTCAGTGCTGGTACCGTGATATCACTGTTGTCAAAAATAATCACGTCAATGTCATCAACGAAACAAGTGTTCAGTTTTCATAATCTTTGTTGCTAGCATCTGGTCAATGTTCAGAGTCAATTCACGGTTCATGTGGTGTAGTCCTTCAGATGTCCATCAAATGTAGATTTGGTCTGTCTGTGTGATCTGCGCAGTGGTGGGTTTTGGTTGGTAGGTGTGACCTCAATTGGCACTAGTTGGGTAACAATGCCTTGGGTGGCTATTGGTGCTGCCACTGGCGTTGTTTCCTGGGTGGCGGCTGTTGCCCGCCTGGCATCTTTCTGCTGGTGGTACTACTGGTCTTGTAGTAGGTGGTTTCCTTTGCTTGTCTCTTGCTGGGATGTATGTTGTACAGAGCCGCTTGAATTTGGATGCGTCTGGGCATACTGTTTTCCCATCGCTGGCTCTCCTGGCATGGATTGTGGATCCAATTACCTTTAAGGCAATGTAGATGTACGGTTCAAATGGGGTGTCTCCTTTTTGTTTCTTGTCCCGTTTCAGGAGAACCGCCTCTCCGGCTTTGAACTTGTGTTCTTTGGCTCTGTGTCTTTGGTCATGGTAAGACTTCAATTTCTCTTTGTACTTGCTGTCTCTTTTCCTGACTGCTTCAGCCCTGCAGGCTCTCCCTGTTGGGTAGTGGTCAAGTCTGGTACGGATTGCTCGGTTCAAGGAGCTCATATGGTGCGGTTCCTGTGGCTGGGTGACGTGTCTCGCGGTATGCTTGAAGCATTCATAGGTTGCTTCATGGAGATCAATGCCTTCTGCGTGGGCTATCGCAGCTGTTTTGTTCATGAGCTTGTTGAAGCCTTCTACTTGTCCCTGGGCTTTGGGATGTCGTGGCGTGATTTTTTTGTGTTTGAACCCCATTTCTGCCGCAAACTCTTTGAAGTCTTCTGAGTTGAACGGTGTCCATTGTCTGACTGGACTGTCTTGGGGACTCCATGAGTGGCGAAGACTTTCTTTAACTTCTTCCGTACTAGCTTGATGGCTGTCAAGTAAACAAACCCAACCTCTGGGTACCTGGAGTATTGGTCGGTTATGACCAGTGCATACTCTTTGCTTAGGAATGGTCGACAGAAGTCGATTTCAACAATTTCCCAAGGTGTCTCCGGCAGTTTTGTCATTTTGGCTGGTTCCGCATGCTGTGTGTTTGTTGCGATCTAGCAATCAAAGCAAGTGCTCACGATAGTGTCAATGCAAGAGTTCATACCTGGAAACCAGTACTTTCGGCGTAGCAACTCTTTAGTCTTGCTGATATCCAAGTGTCCTTGCTTGTGGGCTATCTGGATAATCCTGTCTCTCAGTGATTCAGGGGGAATGATTATGTCAGTTCTCAGGATCAGTCCGTCTGCTATGTATAGCTCGGCTCTCAGGTCGAAGTATGGCTTGAGGTCTGGATCGGTCTTGGTCCATTTGCCTGTTTTCATGGCTGCAGCGAGCTTTGTAAGCTCTCTGTCTTTTGCAGTTTCTTCCTTGATTTTGTTCAGGACTATGGCGTGCTCTGATTGGACAGTGGGTGTCTGGACATGTAGTCAGTCATGTTGGTTTTACCAGGGATGTGAATCATTTCGAGGTCGAGGTTCTGCATTTTCAAGGCGAGTAGTTCAATGTGCGGTGGAAGGTTAGCTGTTGGATTGTTCATCAGTGGAAGCAGTGGCTTGTGGTCTGTTGCTAACGAACTTTGGTGCACCAAGCAGGTACATCTGGAGCCTGGTTGTAGTAAAGTCTGCTGCCAGTGCCTCTCTCTCGATTTGAGAGTACCTCTTCTCTGTGTCAGTTAAGGTCCGGCTCACACAGTGTACAGGTTGGAATCCTTTGGCAGTCCTCTGAAACAGTCCTCCTCCTAGTCCTGCTGGGCTTCCGTCACAGATGATGAGTATTTCGCGCTCTGGATGGTACGGGATTAGGACTGGGGCAGCTGTGATGGCGGCCTCAAGGTCCTTGATGGCTTTTTCTTGTTCTGTCGACCATTCAAACTTTGCATTGGCTTTTGTGAGCTTTTGCAGTAGTTCGCACCGACTGGAGAAATCACTGATGTACCTAGATAGGTAAGCTACCATTTGGAGAAACGAGACTAGTTCCTCTCTGGATGCTGGTGGGGCACAGTTTTGGACAGCTTGAATCTTGGTTGGGATTGGTTTAAGGCCTTCTTGTGTAAACAAGTGTCCCTGGAAGTCGATGGACGCTTTGCCAAATTTTTCACGTCCCAGGGTCAGGTTGTGATCTTCCAGTCTTTGTAGCAGTTGTGCAAGAGATTTGTTGTGCTCATCCCAGTCTCTACCACCGATCATGATGTCGTCACAGTTATTGAGAACCTTGAGGATGCCTGATATAACCTTGCTGATCTCTGCGTCAAATTGGTCTTGACTGTTGACTCCTCCAAACGTCAGGCATTTGTATCGGTAGTTTCCCCATGAAGTGGAGAAGATCATAGTCTTGTGTGTTTCAGGATCAAGGCAGAATTGGTGGTAACTATGGTCTATGGTCTTATGATCGCTTCGTGGTCAGGGACTTTCTCCATGATGTCTTTCGCAATAAACTCTTCAATGCTGTCCTGGAGTGGTTCAATCAGATTGAATGGGACACGTCTAGGTTTCTGGGCGTTTGGTATGGTGTCTTCTTTCATAGGCAGATGAATTTCTATCTCTTGACCGTTTCTTGTTGCCTTGCCAACTCCGTGAAAAAGATTCTTGTACCGATCTAGGATTTTCTCTAGTTCAGGATTCTCATTTTCGATTTTCTTCACCGCTTTGTTGGGCTCTTTTAATCCGCCGATTTCATCAATCTTTAGCATGCCAAGTTCGTCTAAGCTTGGTCTTATGAGTAAACGGAGAGAGTCAATCTTTCCTTTTACGACCACGATGGCGGCGGTGATTGCTCTCGTTTGGTTTTCAAGTTTCACGGTGATTGGCAGGTCATGGTTCAGTGCTTGTAGCTTTATCGTCGATTCTTGAAGTGCCATTTCCGGTCTTTCTGTTTGCAGTTTTCGTGCTGATATTCATCACTGATATTTGTGTCTGCCCTGGTATCTGGCTCAACTGTGGTTTCAATGCAGGTCTTTTCAATGCCTTGACTTGTCACTTTCTGGATCTTGAGGTGGTGGATGAACCATTCATCACCCGATGTGTTGCCGGCATCGGACTTCCCGTCAATTTCCTCGTGACCTGACACTAGGTGGACTTTCCCAATGCCCTTGTTTGGTCTTCGGGAATTTCTCCCTACTTGCTGATCGCGTCTTGTTCGGGAGTCTTTTGGATAGAGTGTTTTGTCTTGCTGTGGATGATATCCTTTCTTTTCTTGTAGTTTACATTGGCTGACGTTTGCGTAATTGTTTCGTTTGCCACATGCAGTGCATTTTTGCGTGTGTTTACGCCCACATCAACCACATGGTTTTGAAGGTGGGTTTTCTTCCACGCGTTTGACATCTTTTTCTCTGTGAGGAATCTTCTTTTCCATTTCAGTCGCTAGCTGGTTGGTCTCTTCGATAGCAGCTTCGTCGAGGATTTCTTGAAGAATCCAGCCTTGTTGAATGGCTTTAACTCAATTTCTTCTATTACGCATTGCCTTAATCAAGTCACCCTTCGGATTGCATCGTTCTCATTGTGATATTCGCATTTCTTGGCGATTTCTTGTACCCAAGTGAAGTATTTGGCATGTGATTTGTCGTCTTCTTGCTGCAGATTACCAGTTGAAATCTGAATATGTCCAGCTACATTTTCTCCAAAGTGTTTGTAGTAGTTGTTTCCTGAATGTGACCATTCCAATAAACATTCTTCTTTTAAAACACTGTTTCTGATGTCTTTTATAACAGACATTAAGACATCGTCTCTTTTGATGAGGAAAGAAGATGCTTGTTGTGTTTCAGGGTGATATCATCTGTGAAGTTGCATCTTCCTTAAGGCAACTGGAATTTGGTTTTGCATGGGTCGATACTCAGGCCACTTCTGTTTTTGTTGTATATGGCTCCTTTGCAAGATGTCATCTCTAGAC
>BLAZ01000447.1:117257-127257 GCA_014633955.1 Acropora tenuis | reverse complement strand
TTACAGGGTTGATCAGCATTTAAAACAAACTTTCAAAGCTTTACAAGTGAACTATGAATACAATTACCATTTCACAATAAATATTTTAGCCCATTCGCCCCAAGGAACCCTGAGAGTTTACAATAACTTTTTGACAAACATGTTCTCTGAAATGAAGATGTGATCATCACAGTTGTGGTTTTCAGGGCTTCAACGGGATTCGAAATCATGGCCTCTGCGTTAGCGCTGCAGTGCTCCACCAACCGAGCTATGAAGACCCAAATGTTGGGAGCAGGCAATTTATTGAATTCATTGTATCCGTGAAAGGAATGAAGCATATGAATATCGATTAAATCGCAATCACAACTGTGATGATCACATCTTCATTTCATTTGTATGTCCGCAGTTCACATAATATTCATACAGTATGTTTCATTCCATTCACGGGTACAATGAATTCAATAAATTCGCCTGCTCCCAACGTATGTGACAGGCTGTTGGCAGTGAAGATCTCTGGAAGGTCCCTTTTGTTGAAGGACCACTCCTAGAATCAGAGTTCCATAAATCATATTTGCCCACTTGCCATGCTTCATACTCAGATTTTAAGAATGCCTGTGTAACCAGCCTTAAATATGGAGCTGAAGGCTATGGCAAATTTTAGGGATAGCCGTGAACAGGAGTTACCATATCAAGGCTATGAGTACATGTTGAGTTGAAACCCTTATTTTGTTCATGTTCACATTGCATAGTTTTCCAGAGCAAGAACATATTTTTGCATAAAGTAGTCTGACTTCATTCACAGTCATTCTACTCTGTGTTTATTTGAATTCAAAACACCAGGATTCAAGTTGATAACTTATTTTTACAAGAGGCATGTTCAAGTTGTAACCTTTATGTAGTTAGGTCTTGTTGTTGTTGTTGGAAATAGATACTCCTACAAACTACTGAAGAAGTGATAGGCCAGCTTTTGTGTAGAATTCATTTGGACGTTATGTTAGACAGTGACTATAACCAACAGGGTATATATCAGGCAATTCTAATTGGAGTGATGTAAGCTTTTATCAAACTGATAAAATCAAGACTCATGTTTGACATTGATAATAACATCCTACAGGTAAGTCGATCTTCTAATGGGCAAGAATGACCCATTTTGCTGACAAAATATTAAAACAAGGAAAAATCATCTTTATGTTATCTAGTATATCTTTGCCTCATATACATATTATTAAAAATGATTAATGTCCTAGCTTTCCAGCCTTCATCTTATCACCAGGAGAACTAATTCTAGTATAATTATTTCCAATATAAGAAATACACTGTTGGTCAGCCAAATCCTTGAGAGCTCAGAAATGAAAACAGTTGGAAAATAGTAGATGACATAAAGATTTACTAAACCAGAATAAGTTTGCCCAGTAATTAATGAACAATTTTGTTATAACTAATATACTTGCATGTACCTTCCATAAAATCCTATAAAACTATGCCAAAGTACTTTGACTTCTGTAAGGGGAAAAAATTGTTTGGTATTTTCATTTCCATTAGCGACAGCTCATCAACCAAGATCAGTAAGTTTAAACTATTTAATACTGTTCTTTGGGCCTCAATTACCCACCTTCAGGTTAAAATCAAAATGAGGAATTTCTTTTGTACGTTTTCCCTATTGTTACAATAATCTTACAATAAGTTGGGGAGCAATGTTGGCGCTGTGGTGAGAGCACTCGCCTTCCACCAATGTGGCCCGGGTTTGATTCCCGGATCGGCCTTCACACGTGGGTTGAGTTTGTTGGTTCTCTACTCTGCTCCAGGAGGTTTTCCCCCTGGTACTCCTGTTTTCCCCTCTCAGCAGAAAACAACATTTGATTTGATTTGATTTCCTGTGTCCCCAATTAGTAGAGCCTCTGTGCTCCACTAAATACACTTGAGACATAAATGAAGTGTTTATTATTATTATCACCCTTAAGCCGCTGTTATACACGTTGAAACTTTTAGCTGAAACTTGTGTGCAACGACGATGCCAAATAAGTTTCAGCAGGCATTGCATCATGAAACTTTTTCCATCTCCCGTTGCGAGACAAGTTTCGCGAAAAGTAGAATGGCTTTCTACTTCTGCAACGGCTTGCAATGGTCATAGTGGTGAAAACACAAGAGTTTCATCGTGTAACACCGCTTCGTGAAACTGGTTTCGATCGCTCTTGTCACGCTATGCTGCGAGAGCCAATCACAAACCGGGTAAGGCCCCATTAACAACATTCCATGTTCCCAAACAAGTTTCGACCTTTAATGTTACACGGTGCAATGCCTGCTTATTTCTGAGCATCGTTGCACACAAGTTTCAGCCAAAAGTGTCAACGTGTACCTGCGGCTTTAGAACAAAAAAATCTTACCATGATAACACGAATTAATATAGACTGATTCCATAACTTGGTAAAAGTAAAAACAGTGAAAACTGCTTCTTATGGAATCAGTCTAGAATTAGCGTATCAATTTAAAAAGTGATTGCTTGTAAACATGTTAGATATGTAAATGCCTTTTAAAGTTTGAGAAAATAGAAAATACACTCTTGTAGATGAAATAGCTATCTTTGTGTCTAGCAATAATGGCCTGTTTAAGAAGAGTACCTTAGCCTAGTAATGAAACAAATGCGTAAAGAAAACAGTATTTTATGTAGGTCAGGGATTGTACTAGTTTGACCTCTGCAAAACATCAATAGCATCTGCATAAATGTCTATTCCAAAGGTCTGAGACTCGTTCAAGGGATTGATTGCTGATCTGAGCTCCTGAAAAACAAATGGAGAAAATGGGTTCTGAATGTCATTGACTTCAACAGTTCCATGATCTTCTAGGGGAACTGGCCCTTCAAGGTCAATTCTATAGAGGTCTATATTAGGTAGTACCGCTGCATCCATTTCTACCATGGTAATGTCAGCTTCATTATGTGCAACCATACCATTGGTCCACATTCTCACTGGGGTCCAGTTGTGCTCTGTACGCACAGGCCTCAAATTTGAAGCAAGTTTAAATTCAGTTAAGGCATAGTTTATTCTGGGAGTGAAAACATAATGCAAAACAAACAAATGAATGGGATTGTTGATATCAAGGTATCCACTGTCTTCTAGAGAATAGGAAAGACACACATCAAAAAACTTCATGGCACAGCCTCTCTATTCTTTGACTCCTTGTTGAAGGCCCTGCAATAAAGCTGCCTCTGTTGTCTCCTCGTCTTTGGGTCATTAACTCTACCACACGTATGTTTTCTCCACCATGATCACCACGGACACGAGAGGGCAATCCACATTCAGTTGTTCCTCGAAGAAACAAATCCAGAACAGTGTCGGCATAATGCAAATATATAATCATGCGGGAAAAACCATCAATACACCCATGTACAATGAAGCCCCAGCGGATTAGCGAATGATGGCCATCCATGTGGCACAGTGAATTGGGCCAGGGCACACTATAAACACACCTTCATATTACCCCTGCCCAACACAATGCAGTGTTGTCAGGATCGACTCTTGTTACACTTGACCTTACTCTGTCACGTTGAACTTGTAGTCCCAATGATGTAAGAATGACCTGTGGTGGGTCCATGCCGGCAAATATAGCGTCCTATAACATGATCAAGTTCTGCATCAGTTATGTCTGAACATTGACTAAGACCTTCAAGACCACTATCTGTCACACGTCTGTGAATCGTAGAACGAGAAACATTTAACATTTTAGCAACGCGAGTCCAAGTGAATCCAAGCCCTCTCAATTCTTCCTAAAAAGGCGGGGGTATATCAAAGGATGGTCTCCCTTCGCTCCTTTTACAAGAGGGCTTGCCTAAATCCACAGCGTTGTTCGTCCTTCTCTCAGTCTCAGCAAATTTCACAAAAACACTCAAAAAAGCTCAAAAAACAAAGACTGTCGTTCATCATTAATAGTATCTGCAATGACAAGAATAACAGAAAGAGCCATTTCAACGCCATTAAATACATTGACTGCGATAGGATAGCTTACCTCTTCAGGATCTGCTTCACATTTATCCAGTAAACTGAGCAGGCTAAGAGCCAAAGACTCCCATTCAATTTGTTCCGCCATTTGTAAACTCAGTAACCAAGCCTTCTATCCTAATATGGAAGATAGGTCACGTGCAGCATCGAATGAATTTTGGTCGAATCATCAAATGAATATTTCTTGAATTATCGAATGAATATTGCTTGCGTTTTTTCATAAATGTAGGAGAGAATCGAATGCGTATCAAGGCGAATTTATCGAATTTTGCTACACCTTTATTGAATGTATTTAGCTAAATGAAATATATTTGAATTTTATTGTCAATATGTGGAAATTATCAGACATAAGCACGTAAGCAACATCGAATATTGACACATTTCGGCAACCATACATTCCGTCTGCCCAAAGAAACATGAAAATGGGAAAGGAGTCAAGCGGTTTTACCCAGCTTCACATAATACTAAAAACCAATGTCATCAAGAGGGTCTGCTCCTGCCAAGGTCCAACTAAAATTTATGATCAAGCTTTCCAAGACATTGAACCATTGTTTGTGGCGAAAGCAGTGTCAGATCTTCTAATACTAGGCACGTACGAGAGATCCAAAGTAAGGCAAAAAGAAGTAGACCAGTTGGCCAGTTTTCTTGCCAAAAGTCGCAACAGTACGTGGATTCAGAAAACTCAGAGGACTCCATGTCCAAGAGCAGTTATTGTATCAAAAAGACATTTGCTGCTATCCGAAAAAGTTTGGCATGTTCTCCATTCGCACATACAATGTTGGAGACCTTTACGTGACAAGCACAATGTATCCTCACATTAAGGTAGAGAGCCAGTCAACTGGGACGGCTCCCTACCTACAGACCCAGCAATGCTACAAATCAAAAAAGACGAGAGTCAGTTTGTTTATTCTGGCCACACCTTGACTGAAAAGCAAAAGATTTTGCAATGGTGTCATGTAAACGTGCAACAACCACTCGTTTCGATGTGAATTGGGTTTGCAGGTAAACTGGAACGGGTAGCACATAGTAATATTTGTCAATCCAAGATGGCTTTGTCAGTGGGATGAGCAGTACGAAATTATAAACTTCAAAAACTTGGCGGAGGTATAGAAATGGGATTCTGACAAAGTTCTCTTGCAGGAGCACATCCGAAACTCTCTTGGAGAAAAATGGGAAACTGATTTTGGAAAGGCCGAACCATCAAGTCCAATGAAACCGCTTGCTGAAATGACAAAGGATGAATATCATAGCTACGTTCAACAAGTAAAGGAAGAGAAAGAAGAGACAAGGAAAGGTTTAAGAAGGGTTAAAAACAAATATAAAGGTAACAATTAAATGAAAGGTAACAATTAAATGAAAGGTAACAATTAAATGAAACATTTTCCTTTCTTCAGTGACCGGCTGAAAGCATGGCATTCCTTAATCTCAGAGTTTTCTTTTGTTTAGTTGTGATATTCTTCTTTTACTGCTGTTTTAAAATCTGTTCTCTGCTAGAATTGTAACTTAGAATAGTCCCAGAAGAAATATGCACTCACTTGCTTGCCGAGGGGCAGTTAAAACTCCAGCAAGCCATGATGGAAGGTCTAACCAGAAAAGATGATTGGTTAGAGGCAGCCATGAGATCAACGGCTGCATTATCAGTGCAATGCAGCAGCCAGGAAATATTCATTATCAGTCATCAAACCCACCTGGAGTTACTGCAAACAATTGGTTTAATCAGTCTCAATCCCCCCCTTTTACCCCGACACACACGTCAGCCACCCGGGAACAAACAAAACAGCACAATTTTGACTTTGATGGGGTACATTCGTGGGAAATATAACGAGTGAATACCTCCTCAGAGTCTCAAACGTTGAAGTTTTGTTCTAGGGAATTCAAAGTGTGAATACTTCCCAGGGGAAAAAGTTGAAGTTTTGTAACAGAGAAATCAAGTTACCAATCCAACACCGTATCTCCTACGCCAGTGAGTGGCTTTTGCAGCAAAAACCACTCTTCCATACTTATTTATTGCTATGGGTTTCAAGTAGCAAAACATTGTTTCACAAAATACCTAAATGTTGTGTTGTGTTGTGTTCAGGGCTGCTTTTCCAAAAATTCTGGTTATCAGCCAAGGATAAAAATTTAACTGATATCATAGTTCGTCTTATTGTAATGCTTTTTTCAGCAAATGTAGCTGATGTGTTTAGATTTTTTATACAATTTTTTTTATGGAATGAAACTTTATTGTGGTTCAAGCCACAAGGAGGCTTTTTACATTTATTTTCTTTCAGTAAGCTCAATAGTGTTTCTGTTTTCTCACATGTCCATATGGTAAAGAGTAATAACAGGAAGTTTGTTTTACTTTTGGCCTTGCTCACAAAGATGTAAAACCTGGACATACTGGTATGCAAAATGTGCAAAAGTTCCAGCTCTCTTTCCAAAAATTTCCAATTTATCAAACCTACACTTCACATTGAATAACTTTACCAGATACAATAGACAGCTATACATACAGCTGTATACTGTATGACACTACAGTTTGACAGGCATGCACAGAAGTTGCAAAATGCCTTAGGAGGGTTGTTCACTAAAGTAGCCTTTAATAACGTCTCTGATCTTTCTTCCCTCTAAAAAAGTGAATGTGTACTTCCTATCATTTGTTCTTGATGGCTGCATCTCCCAGTCTCTTTGTGAAGTGTGAAGTGTCAATGACAGCAGCATCATCAATTCCCACACTATGCTCTTCACATCAATTGTGCAAAACAAAACATGTAATGATTATCACTGGTACTTCCTGAATTTTAAAGTTCAAAGGCGATGAGACTATTGGTCATCTTGCTTTTAATCTCCTATAAGCACATTCTATTGCATTCCTGCATCTCGCAACATCTGATTAAATAAAACCTGAGCATCATTAGTGAATGTGGCAAACTCTTTTATCACACGAGGTAAAAGAGGATAAGCAGAATCTCCAAGCAATAACAAACCAGCCTTGTCTCTGCTAGGTAGTAAAGTTCTATATAAATATGGCTGTTTTTGCTCTTGAAGGTGCTTGTTAATTGAACTGTATGAAAACACTTTAGCATCATGAGTTCCACCTGGCCATCTAATGTCAACATCAATTTGCCATTGTAGTCACAAACATCCAGCACATTGTTTTTATACTTCATTTTGTATGAGTAATTAACTTGTGAGTTGTGGTATGGTTGCATGATGGGGATGTGGGTTCCATCAACTGCACCAACAACCATTGGAAACCCAGTCTTCTGCTCCCAATCTCTGAAGGGAAGGTTCATCTTATGGAAAATGGATATATTTAGGTAGCAGGTGTTCACTGATAGCATAAAAAACTGTATGTACTGTAATAACTACTGTCACTGTTGAGACTGCAACCCCAAAAGTATTAGCAGTCATCAATACACTTCCGCTATCCTTGATATAGTAAAGAGCTATGGCAACCTATTGCGTAGAACATATTAAACACATTTCCGATATTGAGGTAGAATAGTTTGAACAAATAATGCAGTATTTTGCATAAGTACTCGATGTCAAGTTCAGCGAGGGGGGGTGGGAATTGGGGGAGGGTTCAGTGACAATATTTGAATTGGGACTTTAATCAATGCTTCCAATAAATTCAAGGTAGATTTTCTAGTAACAAATAAACCGTAGTTTATGATCGGCTCAATAGCAAAGTTTCTTATGCATAAAACTATATTGTGTTGAGGTCGTAAAAATTGTACAAAACAAGACGTTTTTGTGCAGCAAATCCTGAAATAGTCAATTTCTAAATAGGCTGGTGTAAAATACTCAAGCTATTGCTAATATTTTTGTTTACTAGCGGTAATTCATTCGTGTCATGCTATGTCATCCTCTCTGACACTGAAAAATATTCATTCTCAATTTTCTAAAGAAAATATGTAATATAAAAGTAAAAAATAATATATCAATGAAAGTCGAAGCAAGCGATGTTTAAAATATGTTGTACAATAGATCGAATTACATTTGCATGGTGTGAAGCCATAGAATGGAAAGATATAAATGGACACATTTTAACAACAAATCTTCAATGACTGACCTTCTTTTATGCTGAAATTCCTGGTCGAGGGGATCTGGGGTTGGGCAAAATAAAGGGTGGGAGTTCGTCAACAAGCTTCAGAAATTCGGCTTTGATCATTCTAAAATTCGTCTTCCAATCTTCTTCTAAACATCCGTCTTCTTTTCATTTACAAATTTACGGCTGAAACAACTGCTACTGCATCAGTCGCGGAAAACATGTCACTGACGATGGATGCCATTTTTGCGATTTTGATTCAGTTTTCATGTAAACATGGTATGAAATCACCCAGTCATCATGTAAATGTGATACGCAATCATAAAGTCATCCTTTATATGAAACTCGCACCGTTGTGAGTTTTCCCATGTAAACACCCCCTTACCTAGTACTAAGCAAGATGGGAAAATGGTTTATCTAAAGAAGAAACCAGTTCAACTTAAGGTTGGTACCCTGCCAGATCGATGATAAAATAATTTCCTACTTAGTAAATGCAAGTGGGTCAGGTCTTTTAATAATGTTGCAAAAAGAGAGCTACTCTTACAATACATTAAAAGAGAAAATCTTACTTCAGGTCAGCCGGGATCCAGACAGTGTGTATTACCATGTCAAAAAAAAAAAGTGTGTGCAGGCAAAGTGTGACGAGATCATACCCAAAAGAAAAACAATCACCGAGCCTATCCGTGAATAGATGAGCAAAGTTCATAAGCGCCATATAAATCGGGACCTTGGTGTTTTGGTAATAATAATAATAATAATAATAATAAAATATTTATTTAGTGCTATTTCCATAAAAATGATCAGTAGCGCTTTACAATAATTCACATGATGGTACAATTTGAAACCAATTAAATAAAAATTGATTAATAAAATAAATTAATAAAGATATAAGAAAAAGGATCTAGCCTTCCCAAAAAAAGTTGAGTCTAAAGTTTCCATTTAAAATTACATAGTGATTGAATGTCACGCAGCTCAGCCGGGAAGCTATTGCACAGACATGGTGCAGCAGTACAAGAAAACCTGGCACCAAGCATTGAACACATTTTCTCCTTAGGCGGCTCCAGTAAAAGACTACTATTTGATATTAGATTATAAGAAGACTTATAATTAGGCTAAACAGTGATTAAATCACGAATATATGGTGGTGCAAGTCCGTGAATAGCCCTAAAAACTAAGCTTGATATCTTAAAATGAATACGAGTGCGAACTGGTAGCCAGTGAAGATCTTGAAGTGCTTGTGTAACATGAGAATACTTGCCGATGTTCATAGCAAGTCTTGCTGCTGCATTCTGAATACGTTGTAATTTGACAATCTGTGACTTGTGCAAACCATAAAGAAGAACATAGCAAAAGTCCAAGCGACTAGTTATAAATGCATGAATGAGTACCAATAAAGTATCACTGGATAAGTACTTTCTAATGCACCTAATATTCTGTAAATAATAAAAAGACGAATTACAAAGTTTAGTAACATGTGTTGACACACTTAAATGACTATCAAACAACACGCCAAGATTTCTTACTCATAAAATTGGATCAATGTCATATTCACTAACAGTAATACTGCACGCAGTATTAATCTTAGCTACCGGTAATTGCTGTCTAGTACCTATTAACAAAAATTCTGTTTTATCATCATTAATCATCAATTTATCCGTTATCATCCAATTTCTTAAATCATCAATTTATTATTCATAGCATCATTCTGACAAGTACTGTCATCAAGTTTAAAACTAAGGTAAAGTTGTGTATCATTGGCGAAACAATGAATAGTTGGAAGATGTTTTTCAACAATTTTAAAGAGGTTTGATGCATAAATCACGAATAAGAAAGGTCCGAAACATGAACCCTGCAGAACACCACAGTCAAGGTCAACTTGGCGTGACATTGTTCCCTGAACAGCAATGCGTTCACTCCTTCCATTTAAGTAGGACTTAAACCAATCGAGAGCTGTTCCTCGTATACCGACATCAGGATGTAGTCGTTTCAGTAGTTC
>BLAZ01000447.1:106006-112247 GCA_014633955.1 Acropora tenuis | reverse complement strand
CTAGGGCCCCATTGTTTCCCCACGTAACGACAAATTATGCTCTGGCACAGGGTATTACAAGCCTCCCACTTTGGGAAGAGACCCGTGCCAGGTCTTTCCTTTATAAAGACCAAAAAGAAGAAAACCTCTGGATTAGTGAAGGACTTTAGCCATTGACGAAGAAGTGCAAATGGTCCAACTTTTTCCATATCAATTAACCTCAATGGATTGTTGGAGAGGTTTGGTGGTCTCTCGGTCCCTGTCATATGCAGTTCAATCAAACAGAGGTTGTTACACTAGTCGTCACTGATGGAAGGCGCCAGCCTATTATGGATTCATCTCAGACAAGAAGGTTAAATTTTTAATTATGATTGACACAAGTTCCTATATTTCCTTTTTGTTAGTTAAAAAAGAAATAAATTTGTTTGTAGGCCCATGGAGAGTTACAGACCTGGTACGATAAGCTAATGGTTTATACATGATTCAATTTTACCAGTTACCACCCCCTCCCACACCCCACACCCAGAGCAGAGCCAAAGGAAAATAGCTTGGGAGTCATATTAACAGGTAGAATTAAACCATGCATGCTTTAAAATGTTGCTTTTCTTTATTTCACAGAAGAATCTTTCTGGGCATCTCAAAGGACATTCCGAGCTATGTCCCAGCAAACATGGAAACCTGGAGTCTGGGCAGCCCTCCACACTGGCCTAAGCACATGGGAGGAAGAGGAAGATGATGAAAGAGGTCAGGCAATTCATATTCAGAAGTGAATGCCATCATTAAGTCTGGAAGAACAGCATCTTGCATCATATGCCAATGTAAGTTTTAATAGTTTTTTGTAAGGTTAAGTCTGTGTAAGAGCCCTAGTGACCCATCAGGTCAGAGTTTATCTTGGTTGCCTTAGTATGAATGGACAAGTAGTATTTCTTATCCCCCCGTAGTAGGGATGCTTGTCCATTGCAGGGTTACCCCAGCTTTAAATTTGCTGGTACTCATTTATACGTGTAGGTGAAGAGAGGCATTGTGAGTCAGAGTATGGTGTCTGCCATAAGAACACAATGCAGTGCCTCAGCCAGTTCAATCCAGAGTCCAGGATAATACAATGTAATGCAATACAATACAATAACTTTATTTAAACATGGTACTGCATAAATCATCAGGCAATAGAAATCTTAGAAAACACTAGTTACAATCTGAGCAAACATTACAAAAATTCTAACAGCATACCTAATACCATGCCTACTTTCCATGAGTGCCATGAAGATGGCATGGAATCAAGAAAGGATTTGAAAAAGCTCAAAGAATCATTCAAATGTGTTATTTGTCAGTTAACATGTGCTGCATCAATGTATTTTTGCATTATCGGTTGTGGCCAATTAATTGGTTGCTTTGTATGCGTTTCCAAACTAGAGGATTGTCCTTTATGTTGACTTAGCTTGCCAGAGGCCTTGCAACTCTTCTAGACATTCCAGAAATTTCAATGATATCTGCTCTTTGGGAAGCAAACCTAATCAGTCCACCTGAAAATGAGGCTGATGATGATACTGATGTCAATGATCTGTAGTCTGGCCAATTTGCATTACCATGTCTTCTAGATATTTACCAAATTTATATAACATAAAATGTAAAAGTTGAAATTTTTGTGATGCTGAGACCAAGAAAATGCTGCATTTGTTACAAAGCATTATGAATGTGAACATATTTAATGGAATATACAAAGTTAAAAAACAATAACTTTTAGTTGAAATTTCCTGTATGATAAACAAATGTTGAAACACAAAAAGTAAGCTGATTTCATCTTAATTAACAAAGAATGAAACACAACTAAAGATATGAGTGACTTATTTCAATGGATGATACATCATCGGTAATTATGAGGCAACAAAATTGCAAAAATACGAAATAAAGATACACAAGACGGAAAAGAAACAATGATAGAGAATCTATTTACCCACCAATTGCAAGTACAATATAAAGAGAAGAAAATAAGAGGTAGAAATAAAATCAATACGGACAAAAATATCAAATTTCATGACTGCAAAATAACATTTAATAAGTCGAAAACAATATATCAAAATTTCAGCACATAACCGGGCAATTTGGACATTATATATTGCAATGGTCACCCAGAAAACAAACACGGAATCGAGGCAAAATAATTACAGAATGCAATAGACAGAAAGCCAACATGGAATCCAGGCAAGATAATTACAGGCAAACACAATCAAGGCACCACAATTCCAGAATAACATTCTGAATAACAACAACAGAATTTGAAATGACCATGTGGTACACTCTTCGTCTACGTACGTCGCATTCAGATAATGGTTCAAGTTGATATAACCAGGTACCAGACCATGATTTACCATTGTTATTTGAAACAACTGGCAATGATGATGATAAACCATTAAGCTTTGAAAGAATTGCTTTGATCTTTTCAACAAAGAAACTTCCCATCTGGTTAGCAAATGTCAGTTTATCCTGGCAAGTTTCCAGTAGTAAAGTTAAAGCTGTAAAATCCGAGGCTGCAGGTACCTCAGCAGACAAAGTTTGGAGTGGTCTTGGACATTTTATGGGACTAGAAACAATGATTAAGAGGCCAATTTTTTCAGTCTACCCAAATGCAAACCTTGTCTTAAGACCGTTAATGCATGGCTTAACACATCCTAGTCTGTGCTCTCCCGCTGATGTTTCTTCAGTACACATTATGTGGTCAAGAGATGGCAATCTTGGCAATCGTCCTTGTGCAGTCTATGATTCCTCTGGTGTGCAGAGATGATAGTGAAATGCCTTCTCTAACGAATTCCAGTCAAGTGGAAAAGGTTCCACTAATCACCCAATTTTTTTCACGAAAACCCGACTTGACAAGTGAAATGAAATTAGGGACCAAACGGCTCGCTACAACTGAACATGGTGCTGGAATAGAGGTTCAAAGCATCCCCGTGCTGCCTTTTTTCATACCCGAAAATTCAACCCCAGTTGGCAAAAAGAATTTGCATGGTTAAAATTTGACTGTGAACAAAACCTGTTGTATTGCTCATTTTATAAGGAGGCTGGTGCAGAGATCGCTGGTCAGACAGACTTAGTCACTGGCTCAACATCGTTCAAAAAGGAAGCACTTACCATACACGGGGCAAGCAATCGTCACAGGCGCGCACGAGACTGTGTTATTAGTAAGGTAAAGTATTCCTGAAAATAGTAAGTCAGAATGACAAGGGCGCACAAGCAGAGATGGCTGTCAAAATGAACACAGCATATTTTCTTGCAAAGGAGGAGCTCCCGTTCACAAAATATGCAGGACTACTACAGCTGCAGAAAGAGAATGGTTTGGATGTTGGTTTGACGTATGCAAACTATATGAACTGTGCTGAAATGACTAAAATTATTGAAAACATTTAGCGGACGACCTTTCCATAAAGTTGAAAAACGCCCACTTTATCTCTGTTCTAATAGATGGAGCATCGGATGTTTCTGGGACTGAAAACGAGACCACACACTGTAAGATGGTAGAGAATGGCCGAGTAGTTACTCGACTTGTCGGACACAAAGCTGTTGAAAACACAGATGCCACAGGTAAACATTGCAATTGGGTTGTTTACCTTCCTCAGTAAATGTTTTTCCTAATCACAATGAAACAACACCACCGACCAAAAAACTCAATTTTTTTAAATGTGAATCTCTTCTTGTTATTGGGACTGCCTCGATATTATTTTTTTTTTTAATAATCACAGTTGCAGCCAACAGATTAAATTTATGCCTTGTTAACAATACGTCAGGTTAACCTAGTAACAATAAAGATTAAAGTACTTAAAAAAATAGAATTTGAGCACTCAAGTATTGTCGTCTTTAATCAAACTAGGTATTATCCAGGCAGTTGAATCAGCATTTAGCGATATAGAAGTCCCAAACTGGAAGGAAAAAGTGGTTGGATTTGGGGCAGATGGTGGATTGAGCAACTTGGGTCAAAAAGGGGGTGTTGCTGCAAAACTAAAACAGCATGTTCCTCAATTGCTTGAAGTCCACTGCTTTCCCCACCGCCTGGAACTTGCTTTTCTCAATATCCAACAAGATTGCAAACTTGCAAGTAAGGTTTACGACATCATGCATTTGGTCTCAAAGACATACCACTTCAGCCCCAAAAGCAAGCGTGATTTGAAGACCCTGGGAAGTCAGCTTGGAATTGACGTGTTGCAGCCAACCCGAGTAAAAGGCTCAAGATTGCTACCACATGTCAGCAGAGCCCTTGATGTGTTCATCAAGCCAGTGAAGGATGGAGACCTTGTTGAAGATGAATCGCAGTATGCAGCTGTTTCTACACTATATGGAACATTTGGCCATGATGCTTGACACACAGAAATGGAAGTCTTCCTTAACTTTGGCAGAGAAAAATGGTTTCAAGCACCTCTTCTCTCCTCAGGTTGCGATGTGTCTGCAGTTCAGTCACAATGGCTCTCTTTAAAGGTTCTTGTCCACTCGAATTTCCTGGACAAAGGGTACAATGACCTCTGGGCCATGCTGATGATAAAGGAACCATACAAAGATTACCTAAAGGATGTGCTGTCTCATGTCCAAATTCTTCTTGTGCTTCCTCTCTCTGCCACTCAACGCAAGCCCGGATCAAGAACTCCCATCAAGCCTCCCTTGCTCCCAAGTGGAAAACTTGATCCAAATTTTGGCCGAGGGCCCTGCTGAGAGCAAATTTGATCCAACTCCAGCTGTTGCCAAGTGGTTTGCGTCATCAAAAATGCGCCGAAGGCCATTTTTTCAGTGCTAAATCAGAACAAATGCTTCTGGTGTTACTTCATGAAATCAGTGAGCGTCATCTGTCATTGAACTAATATTGAAAGTGATGTTAAAGCTATTAATAGTATATTTTATCTTGTTATTGCCACTGTCCCACAATAAATGTACCGTATCGTCAATTTCCTAAAATAAGGTATTCTAAAGAGGTGATCAAATCAGTAATAATGAAAATGTGTTGCAGTTCACTGATGTTTATACATTAGGATCTTGTACACCATCCTGTTTGTCAAAGTTCACAATACACTTGCTCCGTTTCTCATGTATAAGTCTGGAGATGTAGTTAGGCAATTCTGTACTTAGCCAGATTACGTTAGTTTAAAAATGACAGCTTAAGTTATCGATACTTGAGTGGTGATCAGAGTTGGGATGAGACAAAATGATTTAAGAAAAATGTTATTTCATATAGCGATATGGTCCAGTGCAGCATTTAAATGCAAGCATTGTGGCTGATTAGAAGCGATAAGACGTGCGGTGACATCAATTAAAGGCCTATGTGTTGATATATTGTAAGACTGCTGCGAGTCAATTCTATGTTTAACCCCAAATCTACCTCACTCAGTTGACTCTGTTTATTTGGTGACTTCTGCGGCTCAAAATGGCAAATTCGATTGATTTGAAGGGGTTTTGCGCACCATAGGTAATGTTACCCGGCCTCAGCAGCTTTATAATACTGAAAGAAATCGTTATTGCTACTAGACAGTCTCTTCTTTTTCTTTCTTTTACTGTAGCAATGTTAAGTGTTAAAACTGTGGCGTTTGGCGCATTAGCCCTTCGTATAATATGTCATGAAGTGTCCTTCCCTTAAGGGGTTTTTTTTTTTTGGCGACTGAATTTTTTCTATGGCGACCATTTTACAATTGATGGTCGCCAAAATCCGACTTTTTGGAAAAGTGAGCATGGAGCGCTGACAGGAACACTTGAAAGAAGTGAATCACACCACCGAGTGATAATCAGATACAGGGAATGTCCAGATTCATGCATAGGTGTGACTATATGCTGTTGTAGACCCATGGACTCGAGTAATTTGTGGAAAAGAACTCCATCCGGGTTTTCTGGGACGTCAACATGGATGTTAAAATCGCCTGCAATCAAGAGTGGTTCAGATGACATAACTGACAGATAGAAAGTTCAATCAAGGGTTCCTTGACGTGCTTTGCACTCTTAACATGTTTTCCTGCCAGGGAAATTTTTTGCTTTTGCGGCATTTACAATAATAAATTATTTTCCACGTTCTAAAGGGTTTCAAAGCGTTTTAAAAGGGTTTCCAGAGAGTTTCAAAGCGTTTAAAAACGGTTTCCAAAGAGTTTCCAAAGAGTTCCAAAGCGTTTCAAACCCCCTGAAATGGGGTTTTCAAAGTGTTTCAGGGCCTCAAACCCCCTAGAACACGTTTTCGTATGGAGGGTCGCATATTGTCTATCATGTTACCCATCGAGTGGCACTGGAATAAACGCTTCAGTAA
>BLAZ01000447.1:34630-37130 GCA_014633955.1 Acropora tenuis | reverse complement strand
AATCGATAAGCTCGTTAAAAACCTTGTCCATTCAATAAAGAAAGTTGCTGTAATAGGTTGCTCTCCAACATTTCTACCATTAGAAAAACAAGGACGCAATCAATGAAGAGTATGAATTAGTCAGCTTATCTTTGAGGAGACCGCAGCATGGTAAAATGCATAAATTAACATCTTTTAGCTTTCGTCAAAATCCAAGCTCCGTTAACTAAAGGACAGCTCGGTTCATTTCATATTTAAAGTGAAATATAGCTAGCTGTAGTAATCATTGATGGCAAAATACACTCGATTAGCGGATATCAAGCTATCTGGCGTTTGAGTGGGAAAGAAATAACCCGAAATTGAACTTCACGCTGGCGCTGAGAGGTAAAATAAGATGCAACATACCTGCGTAGGCAAAAACTCAACTTTTGCGATGCTTCTAGAACCTTGTTGATCTTTAATTTGAAATTACAAACCCATTACTAGACAGAGATGGTCAATAATTCAGCATCTTTGAAGTCTGCCAAAGGCGTTTTGTTTTAAATGAGTTACAGTCGTCTTATTAAATTAATCTTTTTCCGCTCAATTTGCCTTTTCGATTTCTTGGCTACAAATTAACACTCCATGGAATTATCGATGGTGGAACGTAGCATGAATCGTTAAAGTTATTTTTGGCTGGGCGGACACAACATCGTTCTAACAACAATTGCTATTTTAAATGTCCACAAGCAGCTGAAAAGAGAGTAAAATTTCTAGGTTCTTTTCCCATAAACGTTGTCATTTAGCCTGCGTAGCAAGCGTTTCCTTGGGGTTTCCGCGCAAATTTCGATGTTTTGGCCGCCCAAAAATTAATTAAGGGGAGAACACTCTAAATAATAGAGCAAATTTTAAAGATAAATTGCTCACCACAATGCTAAAATGATAAAAAGTCTTGCTTGGAAAAAGGTCCTTAGAGTTATTGTACATGTCACAGGACAGGGTTTCACAGGTAAGTTTTCCAGCTTTATCTGTAAAAGCAGCAAAGTTGAAGTAGAAACACCCCGGGGTTGTTTAAACAGGAGAACGCGCATGGCAAACTCAGTTTCCGGCAACAAGTTTTTGACAGGAGCAGCGACGTTTAAGTGGGAGAATATCTCTTCTATGAAATAAGGAAAGCCACTTTCCCGAGTGTTTAATTCTCGACTCATAATGATGGTGGTTTCATCCGCTAAAAAAATACAAATAAAAATAATAATAATAATAATAATAATAATAATAATAATAATAATAATAACAAATAAAAAAAAGGCCAAAAAGGCACATTGTCCAAACAGTGGAAAGAGCATGACAAGCTGTCTTCGACAACACGTTCAACGATAGCAGTGGTATCCAAGAAAGAACATTTGTTTTCTTTGAAGTTAACAAATTTAAATTTTGTGGTATTCCTTTACGACTGATGATCGCGGCTTTGTCTCAGTTCCTTAATTAGATTGCATAGAAGGGAAGGAGCTTAATACATCTTTTTTCCAAAATTAATGATGACGAAAACCTGTTACTGGCCTTTGCCAACATGAGCAAGTGAAAGCAAATTCAGGAGAAGAAGTCGCTTGAGGATGACAAGGAAGGCAAACCAGCTTTGGCCGCTCGTTAGATGACAGCAGCAAGATACTTTTTTTGGAAAAGCATTTAATTGGAGATCGACAACAGGTAAAGTTTAGGGTTGATTTCGGAAAATATCCTTACTTATTAGCATATGAATTAAGCGTGTTAACTGTTTTCTTTCTGTCTGTGCTCAGTTAATTAAGAGAAGAAGACACTACGCAAATAAAAGAGTGGGTATTCTGAAATCGCTGCCAAATTTGCATTGGAGTTATATTCAATATACAGGCGTACTTGTTTCTGTTTTTTTTTTTCGACCTGAAGAGTATTAGAAATAGATTTGACAAGATTCAACCTATTCAACCACACAATGCATGCTGACCTTCCCAGAAGTCTTCTTGAAGAAGGAAATACAGCACTTTGTGCGGTTTCTTTTATCTCATTCATCGAGAACCAAAACAAACGTACGTTTAGTTCAACAAAAGTCAGAATATGGAAACATTTGGACAAGAGACAGTCCTCATGGATTAAAGCAGCAAGTTTTAGGCAGAAACAATTTGGCTTAAATGGGAAGTACCATGTAATTTCTAAAAACAATGTCATGAAACATACAAATATGGTAAAACATCAAAAGGGACTGGGGCTTTGATCAATATTTTAATCCGTCTGTTTAATAAGTTCAACGAAGCACGTTCCCGTGTTGAACTCTACATCGTGCGCTTCATCAGGCTCAACTGATTAATCTCTTTGAAGAAGTTGCGACAGGAATTTTCAATTTTGTTCTTTGGACATCGCGAAAATATTCAGAAACCTTTATTCAAATTCTAATAAAACATGTGGTCTTTTAAAAACTTTACGACTGGTTATTTATTCCAAGTTGAAAAAGAAATATCAGGCGATTAATGATTAATAAGTGAATATTATAGAAGCCTAATAATACGTC
>BLAZ01000444.1:427462-432462 GCA_014633955.1 Acropora tenuis | reverse complement strand
GTCTATTGTCTTTGGAGGTGCAGTGGCACTCTTCAGAAGCACTTTTTGGATCACAACTGAAACTTCATTCTTGTTACAACTTTTCCTACAGCTTGATGCAGTATCTGTTGAAGGCGCTCTGAAATCAGGATGATTTTAACTTTCCAATAACTTTCTTACTGTTGCGGTGTATTTCCAGATGCTTTAATGGTTGTAATTTGAAATCTGAGCTGTAATCCGATACTCTGTTTGAAAATACTTCTTTTGAGATAGCCACAGTGTTGAAGTTTAATAGCCATTTGGTAGTGGAGTTCTGTTGTCTGGTGAGTTTCCTTGCAGCAAACACAGCAGTCAACATCATTAGTGTTTGTGCTGTTAAAATAACATACAACAGCTTGTGTGAAATTCTTGTGGGAAACCTCTCTGAATCAACCTGGCTGTAGGAAATCAAGTAAACTTCTTGGACAGCTCCCATTTCCAAATTAGGCACTGAAGATGGCGCTGTTCTTGCTTCTACTTCCTTATTGGTCATATCTTCTGTATCTGTAGATTCAGAATCATTGCTCTCATATCTTTGAAGACATTCCACTTCAAAGAAGCATGCACTGCGTAGAGTTTGCCCTTACCCTACACGTTACTTGCCACCAAGTGCAGAAATCCCTTCTCTGAAAGAAGGCTCATGAAAGTAATGGTACAAATGTTCCTTTATGAAAACGTACCTTTCTAGGGCAATGTTTGGTAACAACTTGTTGTTTGGAAAGTGGATGTTCCCTTTTGATGCCATGGGATCAGAATTTGCAATTTGGAGTGATTTCTGTTTCACATGGCCGTATTTACTCCCCAATAAGCAGATTATCATAAAAATATTACCAAAACATTTGCCTAGAAGCCAAGACCTCATTTTCAAATTGCCGCACATCACATAACAACACATTCAACATATTGGTAGTTCGGAATCCTGCTGCAATTAGTGTTCCTTTTAAGTTAAGTTATAATCGATCATCTTGCCAAAGGGTCATGCTGCTTCTAACAATTAAGTCTTCAAATAAAAAATCCTTGCCGAAGCAGAGGTTGTTGTGGACAACTCAGAGATCGCTGTAGACAAGCCGATAAACCCAATTTGTTTCTGTCATGTGTTACAATCTTAAAAGGTTGTTTGGCAACACATGGGAATGAATGCTTCGAATTTGTCTGTTTCTTTATGTGTCGGGTAGCTGATCACTGGCTAATCTGTTCTCCATCTCGTGTTCATAGAGAAATGATCGGCTTACTGCCACATATACAAGTTAGTCTCCAGCTCACTTTATGCTCATTTTATCTTGTTATAGCATAGAGGGGACCTTTCGTTTCACTAAAATTCTTATCTATAGGCTGGACCTTTCTTTTATTGAGATTTTACCTCTTCTCAGTTCAGTTTCTTGATAAAGCCATTTGGCTTATGGGCAAATAAATATGTCAATTTCATGTCATTTGTGAACTGAAATATTTTTGTTTGGGGCAAATTATTGGCACATTGGCTCAAAGATGTTCTATCATACCATGAAAGGCAACACCCTGGTGAATGTACCCTTTCACCTACCAAATTACTTCTGTTTTCTATCTTACTCACAGAAAGCACTTAAAGAGCTTCTGATTATGTCATGCAATTGGTCTTCCATGCAGTTTTTTGTGTGCCTGAGAATGCAGTTGAAATGCTTGTTGCAAAATGCATTTCAATGTGGACCTGCAATGCAAATGAGTAGCATTTCCTGCCTTTCAGAGGAAAGGTAGCATTGAATTTGAGGAAGATGTTTATGGAAATTCTGGGCTGTTTACATGTAAGGCCAGAAATAGCAAAGCACTTTTTAAGATTTTAAACTGTTTTAATTCTCAAACTGTTTGTTGCACATGTAACTAACAAAAAACTAAGTAAAACTCATCATAGCATGCATATGTAAATTTGTTTTCCTGACATAGAGGATACCCTGTACATGTCAGCTGGGATTAACCAAAATTTACCCTAGTTGCCTTGAAAAGAAGTTAACATTAATTTTATTTTTCTCCATTTTCTTCATTTCTTTCTATAAATGTTGGATTATTCTTTAATAAGCTGGTTGTCTTTGGCATAATAGATCTCTATAGCTTTCCAGGTCATATGGTCTGAAATAGAAAAACATCATAGCAGCTGCATTGAGTTGTGAAGTGTTCCACAAAGACTTGTCCACTATTACTGCGTTTTTTGACTGCTATATCAACAGTGCAGACTGGATTTCTTGGAATTTCTAAGGATCGGACATTAAGTATGCATGCTGTAGTTAGCCATAATCCATCAAGCTCTGGTTTGTTTTCTTTGTAAGTTTCCCTTGCAATTAATCCCTGAGGCACTAAGATGAATTGGCCAGGGTTTTCGTTTTCTGTATTATTGGCAGTTTGAGAAAGATTAAGCTTTTCAACAGGTCTTCTAGGTAGTTTACAATGGGCCTTCTGTATGGTGGCCTAGGAATGCCATAAGAAAATTGTGCAGTCTCTGGTAAGTTTCGGGTAATTTCTTGCGTTTTTTTCTAGTTTTAACATTAAACGAAAAATATTTATAGCAATACTTTAAATCAAATTTAAATGAAAAAAGTAAAATAAAGTACTTTTTAAGAAAAAGTGAAATGAAAGGAAAATATTCTTTCCTTGGCCTAGCAGTGCCACAAGGTTTTTTTTAAAAAAAAAATTGATCATGGCCTATTGACCCCATAGCCCACAATTCTAATTGGTGATCTTTTGTGTGGCTCTTCAGCAATGTATGACTGAAGGATTTTCAGCTTGCTGAGTGTGTTCCATGATTTCCTCTTGTTCCTCATTGTAATTCCAGGTTTTACTTTGTCCGGTCAACGTAACCAGTGGGACAACTTCAAGGAGTGCCTCTGAAAGGAACCAGAAGGTGAAAAGAGCGATGAATGTAGTGCCAGGGGATCTAAAGGCTTCTTGACTATTGCCAAGTGTTCAAGGCAAGTGGCAAGTGGCCCTTAACCAACCTGCTATTCAACAAAGAACTAACTTTAAATAATGTTAAGAGTTACATCAAAGAATGGTGGAAGGCCATTTATATCTTTGTTTAGCCATTACATAAAAGTGAGAAAGTTAGCCCATGAAAGAGCAATAGTGCGGTGACAGCTGGCACAAAATCATCTGTAAAACCTCATTCTCTCTCCCTCTTAGTCATCAAATGCTGAAAGTGGGCCAGTTTATAGCACCAGAATCAAATTTGTTCCCGCTTCATTTGGAAGAATTTGCTGTCAATGAATTGAAGCGGTTAGACCCTTTTCCGGTCACTCATTTACTGCATTGTAGGTAGTTTTCAGAAGGTGCATTTAGGGAATCTGTGCAATTGAATGCTCTGACACAAACCTTTGTGTAGTCAATGGATGCATAAGCACCAGTACAAGAGTTTGGAAGAACCTTTATGTACAACAAACGTTTCGTCTCATCAATGGGCCTGTTATGAAACTAATTAATGATGTTGCCTTACCAAGTAGTGAGGAAGGCTCAGGACTAAGTATGAAGGCTGCGATTCTCAGCCACTACGCCTGCAAGAAGTCAAACACCCTGTTATTGGTATTAGATATCCAAGGAGTGGATGATCCTGAGTATATGACATCCTATGGCCAGACTTGTTAAGGGTCCTGATTATCTCTGTGTTTCCAGTTAATGTTTTGATAGCATAAGGAAGGAGTACATGCTTGGGAGGTTTATGCTGACCACATGTGACAGCATATATCAGGTCTTGACCAAATGACTGGATGAGATTTGACACACTCTCTGATGGATTTTCATGCTGAGGATTTCCAGTTAGAAGTCCAACTAGAAAACGATGCAGCTGGGTAGGCATTTAGACGGCATTTGACAGATCAGATGGGTGGCAAGGCCAGGCAGTAGGTTTCATATCTCTTCTTATGACTTCCTGGATCTGTGATGAAGCTTGGTCTGTTATCTTGTTGGCATCAGTTTGCTTCACCTTCCAGATTGCTAGTTCTTTGCGGAGATTATAATTATCAAGGACAAAATCCTTAAACGATAAGCTATTAGGAACTAACAGCAACTTTCCGGAATCATTTTGGAAAATATGGATGGAATTGCCTAGTTCTGATTCAAGCCTTGTTCAGATGTTCTTCTTTGTGGCAGTTTTGAGAGCGTCACCCTTGCTGGACATGAATGCTTCCAGTTTCTCGGTAAGCTGAGCAACTGGTATGACCTTTTTATGTAAAATTATTTTGTTTCTGTTGTAATGAACATCTCATGTTGTGCCTCAACTCTGTTGTTATTTTTATTGCAATCCAAACAAAGTTTATAAAACTGATTCATTCAAAATTAAGAGTTCACAAAGCTAAAATGTTTATAAAATTCATATAATGTGGAATAATTAAGTGACTGATGGATATCTAGTAGTTTGAACACATACCTTGATGAAGTTGGCCTTTTCAAAATGGCGGATACATCAAGCAGCAGAGTTCTCAGACATGGCATAAATTAACATACCGCTGACCAACTTATTAAACAAAATGTGCTCAAACACATTAGGTAGACTCTTAAAAGTATAGTTGTGTCTCCACACTTCCTTTTATTGCATTCTATAAGCATTTGTAGCTGCATGTAATTCCATGTTAACAATAGGCCTAATGTGCTAATGTAGCTCAGGAGGGGGTGCAAATAAATGCAGTCAGCATGGAGGAGCTACCATTGATCCAGTGGTATCATGGCTTTTCCAAGTCTACAATAGGAAGGCCTTTTATGAAACTTATTCACCCTGAATGATACCGACAGCCTAAATTTGGCTGACCAATTTAATATTCCAGTTGACACCTTCAGTATCAGGACTGATTTGCATAATCAAAAACAACAACGTAGCTTGAACCAACAGTTGAATTTCTGCCTATTTAACTCTCGTTCTGTGAGGAATAAGATTCTTTCTGTCAAAGACTATACAGTTGACCATGATATTGATATCTTTGCGCTTACCGAGACATGGCTTGAGCCTGGGGACAGTGACAGATTAC
>BLAZ01000444.1:414794-423662 GCA_014633955.1 Acropora tenuis | reverse complement strand
TACCTCAGCATGCAGCAGAAACTATTGTCAATGCACTTGTTACATCTAGACTTGACAATTGCAATGCTCTACTATTTGGTCTTCCTAAGAATCTGTTACAGAAACTTCAATAGGTACAGAACAGTGCCACACGCTTAGTTATGGGTACTAATAAACGTGACCATATTCGTCCAGTGATGAAGAAACTTCATTGGTTGCCAATCGATAATAGAATTGTGTTTAAGATTCTGCTCCTGACCTTCAAAGCTCGAGTAAAATTGGTCCCTCAATATATACAAGACCTTATTAATGACTATACTCCACAGAGAAACCTGCGCTCTGGTTCAAAATGTCTACTTGATACTCCTAATTACAACTTGGAGTCTTATGGTAAACAAGCCTTCTCCGTAGCTGCTCCACGCTTGTGGAACTCTCTTTAAATGGAATTAAAAACATCCACGTCGATTGATATTTTCAAGAAGAAGCTCAAGACGTACCTTTTCAAACATACTTACTTTTGACATTGAACATTATTTTTTCTATATGTATATATTTTTATTTTTATCTATATTTTTATTCTAAGCACACTGATCATTGTTATGGATAGATGCACTATATAAGATGTATTATTATTATTATTATTATTATTATTCTGCAAATACATGTAAATGTGCTCTGGAACTCCACCAGGAAGTTCTTTAGACTTCAGCTTGCACATGCAGTGATTGTTCCACACTGATACTCTATGGGTGTCTAGTTCTTTCTGAAGAACAGGGATGTACACATATGCAAGTAGGTTCCTTCACAATGAACAGCAAAAACCCACTTTAATATGTCATTTATTATTCAGGAAAGGCTCCAAGCCCATGAAAATCCTTTGAAAGAAACACTTCATGCATTAATTATTTAATAGCCAAACAGATTGTGACGAACATGCAAAGTTGTTTACAAAATAAATGTTTTCAATCCCAAAACATTAGAATACTGTTTGTGCTTACTCACAAGTCTAAATTGTACCTGACTGTTAGATCATTGAACTAGAGAGGACAACTGACTTTTAAAAAAACCTTTCCATTCTATCCAGCAGCACACACCACCACCGCTATATTTTATTTTGTGTTGAAGGGCCATAGAATACACTATCAACTGGATCGTTTAAATCATCAAATTGAGCACAAAGTAAAGTTGCTGTAATCACTGAACCTCTGTCCACCTGGATTGTTAATGACAATACTGTGTAAATCAAAGCATAAAAAGTTTCAGTTAAAATGGTTGTAAAATATGTCAGCATACCTTGACCCTTTCACTCACAAGGGGTTACCCATTCAGGAGTAAAATCGTCTGACGTTAGACTGAGTAAAATTTAAAATAAGATGAGAGGTTACTTACCTTTAAGTGTAATTATAAATCTCTGAGGATGGGCGGAGCATTATGGGCTTAATTTACATACTTCCTTTAGTACTAACAAGTCAGCGGTCACTTGTATTGTAAATGGGGACAGTACATAACCACAGACAAATCTCCTTGGCAATAGTGCATGGAGGGGCTCAGATCTCATTCCACCCATATTATTGGTGGTATTGTCCAAAAGATTGATATGGTTGTTAGACTCAGAAAGAGACCTATGCCCCACTGTGCTTTGGCCATTACAGGAGGCACCCCAGCCAGTCAGAGTAGCATCAGAGTTAACAAAAAGATTAATTTCACTCTCTTGAAAAACTTTATTAAAGGTAGCGATATTTTGAATTATCCAAAGCAGGTCAAAGCGAGAATTAAAATCTAAGCATGAGTGGTCATCATAATCTCTCCCAGCAAGGAGAGCTTGAGACTTGCAAAATCCAGTTGAACGATAGTGAAGTTGTTAGTATCTCACTGCCGGGAGTGCTAAAACAATAAGCCCAGCAACATGGGCATTCTTTTGGATGGTTGGAATGCTGTTTTGAAGCAAGTTCTTACCATACTGAATGATTTTGGATATCTTGGAAATGGGAAGAAAACGTTTTAATGCCACATAGTCAATTTCAAACCCCAAATATGTAATTCTTAGTAGGAGTTACATGAGACTTCTTAATGTTAACCAGAAGACCTAAAGAATCTAAGGACTTTGTGATAATGGCAAGGAGTGTGGCTGCCTGTTTGGCAGAACTGGCTATGATCATAATGTCATCAATGTAGATTGAAATTCTAATCCCTTTTGGGTGCCATGTAGCAGCAAAAGGCTTCAGAATCTTAGTAAAGAAACTAGGGCTAGGGAGTACCCAAAAGGAAGGCATGTAAACTTAAATCTTTGCATTTCCAAAAAAAAAAAGGTAATAGTTTCCTACCTAGAGGATGAATTGGGACACTGAAATAACCATCCTTGAGGGAGGAGACCATGTAAACCCCTGGAGAAACACAATTAATGGTTGAATCAATATTTTCCAGTTTGAAATGGACCTTTTCTACAAAAAAAAAATATTAATGGCCTAAGATTTACTACAGGCCTCAGATCACCACTTTCCTTAGGCACTAGGAAAAGAGTATAGATGGATTCTCCTTGGGTGTATTCGACATGCTCAGTAGCACCCTTATCCAGTAAAGTCCAAATATCAGACTGAACAATTTTCTGATTCTGAACTTGGGGTAAAAAGATGGTAGGGCTGAGAGGCCAGTTCTAATCTGTGCCCTAAGACAGCCTCCAAGATCAAAGGATCAGTGGTGATTCACTGCAATTTTCCTTGTGATTGGTTTAAGTTTCCAGCACAGTTTATGACTTCTCCTTGTTTGTCCTGCTTGTTGATGGACTCCTGGAACTGAGGCGTGAGTAGGGTATACAGCCTCCTCCGGATGAACCTCGGCAGAATCCTAAAAAAGGAGACTTTTTTCCTTGTGTACTGACATTAACAATTTTTCCATCTGTGCGAGAGCCACCTGAATGTCAATCACGAGTTGAGCAGGAGACTTTTCCTGAAAGTTTGTTTACTTCACTGATATCCTTAATCTGTTTGGGAAGGTCATCTCCAAAAAGGAGTGTTGTTATTTTTGTAAACACATCCATTCCTCACCGTTGTCAAATCTTTCTAATCAAAAGTTTTTCAACATTTTTGGTAGCGATCAGCAAGAAACCTTGGAAACTTCAGCTTGATCATTCGCTTGTAGAGTGAACTCTTTCTTTTCGATAACTTCACAAATTTGCATAAATATTTTCGAGGTCATCTTTGCTTAAAAGGCAATATTCACTTTTTTACCTTTTCTGTCTACAGATTTCGGTTTGTAACCATGTTACAAACCTTCCTGTTAATGATTTCTTTTTTCTTTTGCCTTAGATACTCATCGACAGCGTCAGCTTATCTGAGTCCAATGCCTCTTTTTTGAGGAAAGATAATTGTTTATCTCAAGTCATCTTTTATGTTATAGTAAGACCATTGCTTTAAATCATCAGAGTTTGTCAAGCAATGAAACTGAAACTTACAATAACGTGTGTAACAATAATGTGTGAAGTTCACATTGTTGTAAAAGAGAAAACCGATTTGATACCTTAAGCCACGGGCACCATAACCATGACAAATGTTAACAACCTAATCGATATCAGTGCTCACTGGGAAACAAGAAATGTCTTCGTCATTAACAACCTCTTACTGAACATATAAAAATAAGTTAAGGTCATTGTTTAAAGAAGTCATTCATGGCACCTAACATAGATATTGAAAGTATATTTAAGGGTGCAGTTCATAAATTGGTGCCATCTGATCAAATGCCTAAAAGCAGAGTCATGTACAGTACTAGTTCATCAAACGGTACCAAATCCTCGACTATTCTGTATTCCAAATGTCATGTCAGCTTTGAAACTCTAGTAAGTTGTATGTACCACTGGCAAGCACAGTGTGCTTGAGCAAGTGTTAGCTGTAGGAAATCTTGATTGACCCCAGTTTTCAGCCCTGTGCAAAAATTCAATACTAGGGTAAGTCTTTCGAGGTGGTAAGACTTCACAGCCTTTGGCAAAGAACAAAATATCGCTTAGGGCTATGGAATGTTTGCCTTCCTCGATATCTTGGAGATAATCACGCCAACGAGAGAGCACTAGGCTTTGTGACTGCTTTGGTTGAACCATCTGGTCTTGCCTTGAAAGTGAACGAGTTTTCCATGATTTCAGCAGTAATTTGTTTGGGCTCATGGCACAAAACTGATCGAAAGGCCTTGGGATGTACCTTGATGGTAACAAGTACACCAAGTACTGAAAGACCCCTCTGAAAGCTCTCATGGGCTGGCTGGGCTTGCCCCAGGACAAATCATCTGGTGGTTAAGTCTACCATCTTGACAACATCACTTGCACTGGCATTGAAGTGCCAGCTAGATCAAGAACTGTCAGCAAGTTACCTTTGTCTACGCGATGCATCGCGTCTTCTGTAGGGGCAGAATTCAGGAGGGTTTGCAGGATGCCTGTAGCTCCTGATCATAAACATCTTCAAGAGGAACAACAATCTTATGTAGGTTAGTAAAGAGAGCTTCAAACATTGCAGGTGACAGGAACTGTGGGCCTGGTCCTCCCTGTACAATGGAAATTGGAAGCATAACTCCTGCTGAAAAGTGGTCATCATTGTCTACACACGTCAATGTGAAGAACTCGCTCATTGGTCCACCCAAGTCAACAGCTCCTTCGCTTACACTAGCATCATCTGGAAAGTTCATTGATATTCTGTTGGCAGGGGAAAATGATTTTTGGGATAAAGCGTGCTTAGCTCACTCCCATAGAAAACTGCGTGAGATGTTAAACTTTGAAATGCAGCTGTCATTGATGGCCTTGGCTAATTCACAAAGAATCTTATCGATGTTTTTGCTTTGTGGTCCCTGGACTTGAGGGATCTCTTCAACGATATCCCTTTTCCTGTCACTGTCGAAAAATGAGGTATTCCTGGCTTTGTTAATACTTGGTACAGCATAGAGCAGGGAGGCATAATAGTCATCTGACTGAGAAAATTAATGGCCTCTCGGGTTGCCGAACTTGAAAAATATAGATTCAAATCACACCATAAGTAAACTATTAATGGGCTGTATCAATGTTGCCTAGTTTGTGGGTAAAACTGAAATATTAAAAAAAACATACGAATTACAAGGTGAAACAAAGAGCAACAGTTTCGCTGCAGAAAAGCTATTTGGGTAGTTCGGACATCACTGTATGATCAACCTGTCTTATTTTCTTGAGGTGTATTATCAAGAAGAGATGAATAACCTAAATAACATGAGTTACCCACTACAAGCAGATGAATTGTAGATCTTTGCCTAATTAAATAACCTTTTATTAAAGAAACGTCATAGGTGAAATTTTGGGAAATTGTGATGAATTAAGGGTTAAAAGTTAAAAGAAAGAAAGGTTGAAAAGAATATGCACGTAGGACATGAGTGCAAAACGTCTGCGCATGCGCAAGGTCTCTCTATTTTCTCTATTTTTTTCTTCACGACAAGAACGCCTTCTTTTTTTTAGCTAAAATTGAACTTTATTAGCGTCCAAAACTTCGAAGCGTTAAACCTCCAGGTACGCACTGGAGCAAGGATTTGTACAAAGTTCGTGGTGATCATGCAAGCCTCTCATTTAGGCAAATTTGTGCATCACCGTTCTCAGTGTTTATGTCCAGAATGAAACGAACATGAGGGAACAAACGTTGAAGGCTGGAGAGATCTGCTGCTTGATATTCATGAGGAATTCCTCCAGATTTAGTTTAGCAGTCATACCAACCATCTCTCCAAACACTGGTCTGAAGGCGTTGGATGGCTATCCAGGACGTATATTTTATTGTTGTTGCCAACAAAACAAATGGTCATTCCATTTGTGATGACAAGTGCTGCCAAATTCTCTGTCCAGTCTCTACAGTTAAAATTCCAGAGAACTTTGGGGATTTGGGGGTCTGTTGATGTGATTGAGAGAGATATGGTATCCTGAAGAGTTAAATTTCCAAGAACTAAGTTTGCTTTCGCGTCTGCAACACTGAAGAATGCACTCCCAATTTCTAGTGTCACACGGTCATAAGCATTATTTCCACAAACGATGGATGATAGTATCAAAGTAATCCAGCTGCTGTTTAAGGGAGAGCCAACATAAAGTGCTAATATGTACCTGTTTGTAGATCTGATATATGTAGAAGCCATGAACAGAGTGATGAAAGTACATGCATTAGAACAATTTCTTCCCATTAGAGTAGCCTGCGACATTTGTGAATGGAGAAACCAGAAGGTAGAAGTGCCCATAGGAAGAGTTGCTACCTGTACATTAAGGTGAAGAGGAGGATTTCTGACATTCCTGTCCCTGGGGCTGCCTAACCGCGAACGAGTTCAGGTCAGTTTCTATGTGAGTCTCCCATTGGGCTGACTCCTAATAAGCAGGATCAATATTTGCATTCATCTGAATGTTATAATTGATTTCATCATCCTGCTCACTGCCTGGGTGGGTTGTTTCTGGTGTAGTGGGCCTGGAAGTTGGTTTGATAATGCTCTCATTGAAGGTTTCACAAAGACTGGAATTTTTTTTGGTGAGACGAGGAACACATATGGGACATTTATTTCCCATTTTATCCAAGCATGTCTTATGGAAAGTGTGGAAGCAGTTTAACCTGACAGCATCTGTGATCGAATTTTCTGAGCATTCAGCATAGTCACAAAGTAAATCTTGATCAGGTATGATCTGGGGTTCTAACTTTGCAAATGTGTACCCTAGAAGTCGTGTCGCAGGTTTTTAGCATCTCCCCTTGGCTGCCCCCCTAGCAGTGTTTTCTTGTGGGACCTGTAGCAAATAATAGTTATTGTTAACCACAAAAGGGCACCAAAGACTAGTCATTACAGTTAAGACATGTCGGAGACTTAAGGGTGATTTCCATATCAGTTCTAACAATTGCTGAAAAACAATAATGTTGGAGATAAAGATAATGCATATGTATGAATAAGATGTTATTTTTCCAGCAATTTCAATGTCAATGCTACTGGCTCACCTACCCTACCCTGGACAACATTTCGTCTCTGAAAATTCTACAAATAATCTGCTCCCGTCAAAACATCTTAACTGCTCTTTGTGTTGACAAACATCGCTCAGCCATATGTTTGCAAAATGGGGATAGCTCTCATGCACAATTTTAAGATGCTTGCTCAGGACAGTCAAAATTTCGGGAGCAACAGAGGCTTCTATGGAAAATAGCTTCCTCCCCCTACTGGGGTTAAATGCAAGCCAACTACCTCCCTGAGGTTGGAACCTGTAGCCTTTTGTCCAAATGTGTTGAAAGAAAGCCACTCTTTCCAGCGAGCTTTTAGGCTAAATTCTTAGGCCACACACGAGGTAACAAACAACATATGGCTTGCGTTATGAAAAAGCACTCTAATTTGTGTGTTACCCTTTGCTGGTACTTGGGATTGTGCCGTTTGTAAGGCAACACTCTCTACTATTTCAATGTGTGTACTACTATCGACTGACTCTGCCTTACTGGGGTCTATCGCGGTTTTGGATGATCTACCCTCTCCCTGGAGAGTGAGAGAAATAATGCATCTGTCTAGAATCAATTTCTCCAAACTCCAGGGGCTTGAAACGTCTGTTAACTGAGAACTGCTCTAGCTTCGGTAACTTGTTTAACCATTTCCGCGAGCAGTGTGTTTCCTCTTCTGGGATTGCGTCGTCCCAACCAAGGTTCTTTCGGCACAGGTCTTGCAGTATCACCTTTGCCGGTAGGATAAAGGGGGCAGCGAATCCCAGGGGGTCGTAGATCGAGCTCACAGTAGAGAGAACTCCTCTTCTCGTAAGTGGTCTGTCTTTGATTGTAATAGTGAACCCAAACGTATCTGTGGCAACATTCCTCTGGACTCCAAGCGGTTTCTCTACCTGTTTTGACTTGTTGAAGTCCAGTTTTCTAAGAGAAGGGGCTCTCTCGGATTCAGGGATTGGCTCAGTCACTGGGGAGGAGTTTGAGATTCACTTTGTGAGATGGAATCCACCTTTAACAAGAAGTGCTCAGCTGGTCGGCAAGTTTAACAGCTGATGACTCAGATTTCACTGCTTTAAGGCAGTCGCCAATGTAGAAATTTCTTCTAATCGTTTGAATCGTTTCTGGGTCGAACTTGCCCCCATTTTCTTCAGCGGCCTTTCGTAAAGCAAAGTTTGCACAGCTTGGGGATGACGTACTGCTGAACAGGTGCACTGTCATCTGGAATTCATTGTCTTGTTTGCTAAGGTCACCGTCTGTCCACCACAGGAATCGCAGAGCATTACAGTCGTCTGGACGAACTTTCACCTGGTGAAACATCGCTTCTACGTTATTAGACATTAGTGCTACAGATTTTTCGGTGAATTGAGTTAGCACTGCCACTAACGTATTGGTCAAGTCCGGCCCTTGTAGAAGCTGGTCATTCAAATATGTTCCTCTGTACTTTGCGGAGCAGTCAAACATGACTCTCACTTTGTCAGCCTTTGAGGTTGAAAGATCGGGCAAATTCCAAACTGGTGTGCTGAGCTCCTCAAGCTGTGCAGTGTGTACTCTTTTTGCATAGCCTTTATGAAGGAGGTCTTCTATGAATTCTGTGTACTTTACGTGAATTAGTGGGTCCTTCGTTAATCTTCTTTTTAATAATTTCAAACAGTGTTTGGCTAAGGATTTGTTGTTTGCCAGCTCTGGCGGGGCGTTGTTGCCATGGTAATGCCAGCTCGTAATGTCCTTCCTCTAGTTTGTTAGATTTGTTCATAATGTCTTGAGCTCGATGATCTTCTTGAGACATCGAGGTTTTGTTACTGAATGCTGAGTCGTTAAACTCCATATTGCAGAATTTCTTGAACTGCTCGTTCAGTTGTACATCAGCGTTAATGAAGCTGGCCAAGTGTGGTGCACTACTGGTTCTACCGAGGGGGCCGTTTATGAGCCAGCCAAGGGGTGTCCTTGT
>BLAZ01000444.1:352850-365350 GCA_014633955.1 Acropora tenuis | reverse complement strand
TTTAATGTGTTAAGCTGTCTCTGGATAATCACTCAAGGGTGCACAACATCTTTCAGTAAAACATTGTTTCTTCAAGTGACATGAAATAGCTGTATACTATATTTTCCTGCCACTCCTTTTTTTAACAGGTTTCAAACCTATATCAAACAAGGAAACCTGTTAATAGTTTTTGGAAAGAGATCTCTCTTTTCATTCCATCTTTGTGTGGTCTCACCATTTAACAAAGGGGGAATAAGATTTTATAAAAAGCGTAGAGTATGTCACTTGAATTTATATTTGTAAGCTGGTATTGCTCTCTCAACTTGTGAAAGGTAATGGTGGTGGGAATATTTTGCAAATTGTATGCAATGTACATTAGCTGCTAACTCTTGGTCATCATACCTTCATTCCTTTTTATCAGAGACAGTTTTTTTTGTACTTTGCTTCCATTTTCATTTTTATACAGTACTGATTTCAGTCCAGCAACAAGCTAACTGTTTTAACAAACTTATTGGTCTCAGAAATACAAACTATATTAAGTGGTCAACAAAAATGACCATTTCATTTCTCTTAGCAACTGCTGCTGGTCTAGGAAGGGGAAAATGGAATTCAGATTGGTCATCATCACCATCACCATCATCATCCAGATCAAGGAATTCTTCAATGCTTCCTTCATCGGCAATCAGGCAAAAATTGTGTAAAACACATGCTGCAGAAATGACCGATGGAACGTCATGGACATTTTCCATCTCAATGTACTTTAACCTTCGCCACCTTCCCTTCAGTAACCAAAATGCTCTTTCAATTGGTTGGCATGTCCTGGTGTGCTTTTCATTATAACCAATCTGTGACCTTGTTAAATTACCATTACCTCGGAATGGTGACAGCAACCACCTGTCAGAAAAAATAAATTATACTGTGATATAGTAATCACCAGACAGTCATTGTTTGTGCGCTAATTTGCAGGTATTGTTTTTGATTTTGTGTATTTGTAACGTAGCACTATACCTGTGTCAAAAGGAAAATGCCATGTCATTCATTATTAGCTTTTGTAAATACAAAATTAATAGCCATAAATATACAATAAGGAATACTTTTATCAACAAAGACAACTAACACAAAATCCATTGGAATTATGTACTGGTACAGAAATATGCACCTTTGAAATGGGTATGCTGAATCCCCAAGAAGATGGGTGTCACCTTAAAATAATTGATTTTCAGCTGACTGAAATAGTGGTGAATTTCTGAGCACTCTAGCATCGTGCACTGACCCAGGCCACCCTACATATATGTCCGTGAAACAGAGGGTGTGGTCGCATGCTCCCTAAAAGAGAGGTTATAAGAGTTTATAAGTTTTAGTACACAAATAGTACAGAAAACTTTCTATGTTAAGGACAATATCACTCTAGTCTCTCATGATGCTTTGATTAGAAACAAATGCATGAAACTTTTGGTATGTGATTCAACTTAGTGGTATGTATACAAATTCAGATGACTCGTGCTAATCATGAAATCAATTTAACTGCTAGAGTAAGCCATATTGATGGCTGATTAAATAGATGTTGGCTGTTAGAACAGTTACAAAGTAGCCTAGAAAAATTCTGGGCATCAGTATTATTCGTGACCACTAGCCCTGCAACCTGGACGTTGTTTGTTTTCCCTTATACAAGCTATGAAGGTATGTGTAGCATCAAAGGATTTCTGAAATGGTCAGAAATAGCAAAAAAGATTTGGACCCCTTTCTTCTGAAGTAGGGTATGATTTGTGCACTCAGCAACAGTGGTCATCATGTAAAGTATTTGAAAGAACGTTTTATGATTATTAGTTTTCATAGGCGTATGGTGATCCTCTTGCCTGAAAAATTTATGCGATGCCTGAATGGGAGAGAGTTGAAGTCAGGGTGCAAACACATTCAATTTGCATGAAAAACAAAATTGTTCACAATTCCCACAACTAATGAAACTGCTATAATTCCAAAACTAGTTATATTCAAAGGTTACCTAATCTATCAATCATACTCTATCAACAGTCTCAATCCGAGTAAAATCTAAAACTGATTTAAAGGGAAAAAGTCTAAAAAGAAGTAACTAACTAGAAACTATTTATGAGTTTTGGAAATCACACAAACAGCATTATTTTGTTAGTAATGTTTCCTCTCAAGTGTTTTCACATGAATGGTTAGCGTTTTGTCCAAGAAATCAGATGATTTCTGTGGCTAGGGGGGGGTGCAGTCCCCCTTGCCTCCCCCAGCTTGTATACCACTCTTATTTATCCCTTGAGAAAAGCAATTTAGGATTTCGGGGGTCAATTATTTGAAACCCTTGTCTGCCTGGTCAAATGATCATGCAGAATTATCTAAAGCAGTTCCTGGGCACAATCTGGTATGAAGTCGGGTATAGATTATGGGAATCAGATCTGAAATTCGTCGCAAATTAGAAAAAAAAGAAATTAAAATATTCCACATCCTGTGAAACAACAGCTTCCAGTTTTCCAATATCAACCAATGAACAAATTAGAGCTAAAATGATAAACAACTTATAACAGTTTTTAATGTATTAAACAGTTATATTGGGTGAAGTCATCCACATTGGTAAAAAAAACCAACATAACCTAATAGCCATGAAATTAATTTGATACTATCCGTTATAAATATTTCATTGTAATACTATAACTTTCATAAGAATATTCCATTAATTTACCTGAAGGATAATTGAATGACTTTTTATTCAATTAAGGTATGACTGTGGATGGTGAGAGGGCGTCTTGATATGGATGTGGCAGCCATCAATGGCACCAACAACTCGTGGAAAACCACTCAAAAGTTCAAAACCCTCTGCTACTTCAACAGCTTTAGCACCTTGGGCAAAATAGGAAAAGAATTACAAATTGACCTCAACTACCATGAACTATATATATGAGATTGAATCAATGCAGTAGCAATTTGCCTGACTAATACCACACACCATTATGACAATATCGAAAACTGCATAGGTATCTTTTTCTTACATTATAGAATGATTTTTATCAGGCTTGAACTAAAACAACTTAAAAATAACAATTTGTCTCAGATTAGCGTTTGTTCAGTCTCATTACGTTCTTCTATGTTGAGATACTTTAATTCGTGACTGTACAGGAAACCAGTTGCATGCTCATAAACAATTAAGCAAATTATGCGACATCGTAATCTCGACATGCATGCATTTTAGATCGTCTATGGTTTTTTCGTAGCGTAAAAGCCAATATTACAATGTTTCCTCTTGGCCACTGAGTAAGGTCTGTGCGCACATCCACAAGAGCTCTTAGAACCCTTCCAATGCAGCGCAACACACTTGACATTGTAATGTCAAAACAATCAGATAATTGTCGGCAGGTCTCTTGGTTCGCCAGGGCCCAAACAGCCACAGCTATCTGTTTTCTTGCTTCAGTGGGCCGCCTGCCAAATGAATTTCCCTTTGGGATATGCTCACTTGGTGATAACAATTGAGCGAGTAATTTAAATGTCGAGGGAGTCATCCGGAAATGACTCCTGAAGCCATCGCAACGGTCGAGAGGAACCGTGATTTCGAAATAGTGAGCAATTCTTGCTAATTTGCGCCAAGAAAAAATACACATAATTGAAATCTGTTGCTCAGTTGGTTGAGCAATGGGTTGTCATGCGGGAGGTCGTGAGTTCGGCTCCGGCCGGACCAACACTCAGGGTCTTAAAATAACTGAGTACAAAGTGCTGCCTTTGTTAATGACATCGGCAAATGGTTAGACTTTCGAGGCCTTCTCGGATAAGGACTATAAACCGTAGGTCCCGTCTCACAAATACTTCCTTGTTTATAGTTCAATGTGGGACGTTAAACAACCCACACACTATTCAAAAAGAGTAGGGCATGAAGTTCCTGGTGTTGTGGCTGTCCTTAGTGAGTGGGTACAGTGTTGTACAGTGCATTTGAATATAATAAATAGAAAATGCGTTATATAAATGCTATATATCATTATCATAAAATAACACAAATTCGTCTTCTGCATCGTTCATAAAAAGAGTATCTTCTTCCTCTGACGAGAGAAAGTCGAGAAAAAATGTCGGCAGAATGTTGCAAATTCGCGTCACTACATCCGCCATGTTGTTTACATCAGCTCTTGCGAGTCTTGCGTGTATATCACACAAGGATCGCGTGGGTAATTGCGCGAATGGGCCTTTGGCCTTACCATTTACACCTACGAGAACCAATTTTTCCCGGCTGGCCAGTTCTAATAAATGAAAAGTGCCCTAAGTTAAAGACATCCAACCAGCCCCTTTGACTATAAGAAGTGACCACGGATAGGGATCATTTGTAAGGCTTTCATTAGCGCAGACAGGATTTACATTCTGTAATTGTGCTCCTCTTTGGTTTATCAGGTTGTTGATGAGTGAGAATTGTTTGGAGAATGTAGAGTTTTAGTTTCTTAACTGCATGACTGAAGCTAAGGATGTGAAACTTTGCTGGAAAAAATTGAGTTCTTTGGTATTAAAACGGGTGTAAACTATGAGACATTTGTTATTTATATGAGAATACCAAATAGCAAGCCCCCTGTCCAAAAAGAAGTTCACTCTCTGATGATCATTACTACACTGGCAACAACCACAGAGAATGGCTTTGATACAAAAGGCCTTTACCTAACATTAAGTGGGAAAATTCGGAGGGATCATTTGTCTGTCAGAGAGGAAAATATCCTCCCTTTATCTATTATAGAGGTACAGTTGCGCATGTACAGTGGGGGTAAGCAGTGCTGCTTAGCTGGTTGTATCAATGATGCAGGCAGGTACCCCTTAACTGCCTGTCGTCATGAAGTCGGAGAACACAGCCGTGAACCATGAACATATGTGTTTTGAACTCTACAGTTGGGATAGAGACAATCTTGGGAATCTTGGGACGGTGAAATAGCATACATGTCGCATGTCAGAAAAACATCAAGTGGTTCTGAACATATGGCTGTTCACACGACATGTCCAACTTCTTGAACAGTACGTTTCATGTCACGTGCAACAGTGGAAATAACATGACTTCTACTAGTGATGTCCAATCAATGACAGGAAGCAAGGCTTTTTCCTGTAGTCAAGGCCTCAAACAGGTGTGGACATACTGTGGGGTAGGCCATTGCCTACTTGTGGTCGATTGTTTAAAACTTGGTTAAGCATTGCTGTAAACTTCTGTGTAAACAATGTGCTCCATCAATCTGTGTTACCTAGGACTATCTTCTGTCCTCCCTCCAACCGAAGAACGGGAATTTAGACCTGCAGCTTTATTAGATTGCAGCAGGCATTGTACACTGGTCAAAGCTGGGTCTTCATTCTTTAATATTTAAGGAGGCAGGTACCTTTTTAATGTAAATGGGGTATTTTTCACCGTTTAACCTAAATCTCTCAAATCAGAAATGGGTTTGTTGGGTGAATGTGTATCAAACAATCAGCCTGCATCAAGCAGTAATGTGGTGTACTGCACGTGAGAATAGGGGAATCTTGCTACTGGATACTCATTTAAAGTATTTCTTATTTGCGCAATTGAATGAGGTAGCGCAGTCAAGAAATTACTAACTATTTAATGCTTGTTAGTTTTATCCTCAATAATTTTGATAGAGAAATGTCAGAAGTCTACTTTATCTTAACACCATAATAGTCGTGCGTTCACACCACTTTCTTGTTTAAAATTAATTGCAGCCGTCTCAGGTTATGACTACTGTCCACAATTCAGGACCACAGGTTGAGGGTTCATTTCTTTTTGTCATTGCAACGGTTTGAGCTCGAAAATATTAGTTGTACTGGTTGGTTGTTACAGGCAAAGTAGTTTAATACAGGTAAATGGCTTTAATGATACAAACTGTTGCATACTTTCGGTTTTTAAAAGAAATGCATTAGTTGACACACATGTCAACAATAAAATATAACTTTCATCTCATACCTTTCTCCGCAGTCTTCAAAATGATTTCAATGAATTGTTGCCTTTGCCCATCACATCAGCAGTGAATTTCTGCTTCAGTCCCGGCCTCGAATGGCCCGTGCAACACAAATCAGTTGTTAGGTACAACACTTACCCTTTGGTTAGACCAAAAATACAAGCAGCGATAAAAATCCATGTTTAGGCGATGAAACTGTTGCCCTTGATCATAAAGATTTCAGAGTGTATGTACTGGAGAAAGACTGTTAACGCACAAATGACGATGCAACAATTTGTTTACTTGATGGTGTTTCCCAAAGCCCTTCATGCAGAAACGGTTTAACCAACAGGAACTTGAAAACGGAAATGACTGCCAAAATTTTAAGGAAGTAACAGACAATGCTTTTAAGTTTTTTTGGATTGTGTTGTGTGCATTTCAGTGGCTTGCTTGCTTCAAATATGCCATAGTCGATCATAGTACTGCGATCACCTTGAACTGAGAGGATGTAATGAACACGACATCGACATATTCAGCTGTTTAGAGAGGCTCAGTGTGTCTACTAACTTAAATAGTTGCTAAACACCCTAAAGAAATTTTAAAAGTGTGGGAAATAAGCATAAAAAAGAGCCTGTGAAACAGATCTTAGAAACACCAGCGATACTGCTCAACATATCTGTTGACAGGTTTAACTTAAGGCCATTTTACGCATGCAACGTTACTGAGATCTATCACTTCTTTGTTCCTTTATGTCCTTTTTCAAATTGAGTTAAGCATTTCTCAGTCAACAGCTGCCTGAGCTGCTGCCCAAAACTTTCTTCTTCAAATTTTGGAAATGGCCGACAACACCGAAAATTAGCGAATGTGTAATGATCAGGATCAAGAAGAATTTTTTGCTCGGTTGTGATTCCAATTTTTACTGGTTTGAGAAATGCTTACCAAGAAAGTCAGCTTGAGTCGTGCTCATTTCCCATTGAAGCCGAAACACGTTTGGAAAGCCTGGATCAGACAAAGAATTCTGAGCCTGCTGAAGACCAGTCTCATACTTTACTGCATAAGCAAACTAGACGAACAGATTTAACAGAAGATGAAACTATGGTTGAAGTGATGGTTACCGATTGGCTTAATCCGACTCCTTCAACCTCCACATGTCATAACAATCAAGACAAGGATGCCATGTGAGATGACAAGCTCACAGCTTTAGGTGATAAAATTGAAGAAGGATTAAGAGATGAAGAAGGGATGTTTGACGCTTAAGATGATGAAGTGACTGAAATCAGTAAAAGGATGGCCTACAGTGCCAAACTGGTGGGTAATGAGACTCTAGCGTAAGCAACTTTGTCAAAGGAGCATGATGCTTCCAAAGACAGTGATAATAAGCCCTTGTACCCCACAGCGACAGTCGCAGTTGGTACCATAATGGTTTTCCTCACTCTTTTCACTAATATAAGACACAATCTTCCCGCTGAAGCAATTGGCAATTTCTTGTCACTCATCTCCTTGGCACTTCCATCATCACACTGTCCTCTGAATACAGTGAATAAGTTAAAAACTACTTCAAGAAACTTAGAAATCCACTTTGTCTTTATTATTAGTGTTTCTTTTGCTTACAGTATATTGACAGCAGAACATTAACTGAGTGTCCTAATGGCAGATGCCAACATGATTTAACAGCGAAAGAATCTGTAAAATGCTTTTTAGAAATACCAATTTTGGAACTGTTAAGAACATTCTTTACAAGGCCAATGTTCTATGAAGATCTACAATATCCCTTTAAAAGAAAGAAGAAGGTCGAAGATAACATCAAAGACATTTATGATGGAAATCTGTACAGCAGATGCAGGATCGCTATCTATTTGACATTTAGAAAGTGATCAAAATTTAGTTTCACCTTGTGAACCCCATTTGCACTGTTTGTTTGTATGCTTCCAGAAAAAAAGATCATAATTTTTTTTCAAGGCCTGTATAATCATTCTATAATTATCCACTGGGCAACCATTTCTTGTTCAATACTTAATTGCATAAATTGCGTTCATAACTGGGAGGATCATAGCTTACTTGATTTCACATCTGCAGTTTAATATATGAAATATTTCACATATAACTTCTTATGTACAGGTACAGGTCAATCATCTTACCCTCAGTGCAAAACAGAATATGAAAAACTTGACAGACGGACCCCATCCTCCCAACAGAAAATCTTGATCAAGTTTTTGCCATGAGCAACACTAAACCTTTTTAATCAAGAGTAACTTAACAAACTAATCATGACAAAGTTAATGTTAAATGCTTGACAATGAAATCTTTGTGTTAAGATTGTACACCTCCAATTTCTCTCTTTGGTAGAAAAGCAACCAAACTAACTTCTTTTTCAACCTTGAACTGAACATGATAACAGGCTGCAAAAAAACAAAGCAAAAAAAAAAACACTGCCAGGCTCTTCCCATTTATGTTATTATTGCTTTAAACTGTACATGACAGTGTTAGCCATAGACTGTAATCTCCATCTTTTTCAGCTTGTCCTCTTGTTTTTTTGGGTTATGAAGCATTATAAAGCAACCTCTTCAGGTCATCTCTTAAAAGAGAAACAGCACATTTCAGTTGAATATCACTTGCCTTAACAAAACTACTAAAATTCCTCTTTTGCCATTATTCCCACCCGATTTGCCATTTAATGAACAAATTTGATTGTTTTGAGGAATAAAATTGATTTCAATCGAAGACTGGGTACTTTGCTTAAGGAAATGAATTGTAAAGGGCTTAGTCATATTACATATTTTTTTCCTTGCTTCACACTATGCAGGTCAAGACATCAGTATATCATTTGCAATAAATGTTACAGCTATGTTTGAGTGGGTAATGGTGGGCAAAGCATTCAATAATTCTAAATAAAAAAAGGGATGCAACTTTCAGAAGCCTCTCAAGGCTGTTCTCCAAGAAAAATATTTGGAAGAAATCCAGGGTACACAGCACATCCTTTTTCTGGTCAGGCAAAATTAAGTCCCAGGGGCCTAGGAACCACTAAGCTATGCTCGAGAACAGTCATGACATCTCTGACCAAAAGTCAAAAAACAAAAGTAAAGCAACCAACCTGTTTTCCTTACAATTGGCTATAGCCAGAGGATAGACTAAGTTGGCACTCTGAGATGTGTGACCTGAACTAAACTAACACCTTTAACCATCCTTTCTGCACAGTACTGAGAGTGATTTCGGCATACTCTTCAACAACGATTTCAATTACGAATCTTGGGAAATAAAAATAAATTACCGTTAAGACTCATGTATAAGCTGCACTTGTGTATAAGCCGCACTCCCAACTTTCAAGGATGATTTCGCGAAAAAGATAAGGAGTCCAAAAAGCGCTCTTGTCAATGAAAAAAAGTTGGTCGTTTGTTCACATATGTTAACAATAAACTTTACAAAATCTTATGTTGAGTGTTTGCAGCGACATTAGTCAGTTTCTCAAGAATGCACTCTTCTTTGATTGGCTAAAAAAACATTAGAGGAAGCCTGGGCCGAGTCACGTATAAGGCCGCCATCAGTAAACAACATGGAAACCTCTTTTGCATCAACTGTGTGTGGATATCATCGATTGGAGAAAAACTTGTTGCTAAACGTGAGTTTAACAACCTCATGGACAAAGCACACTGTGAAAGTTGTAGAGGGCGATAAAATGGTCAGCCATTTTCCTCGCGAGTTCTGCCGAATAGCGCTGTATGTTCTTGGACGCTTAAAGTGTACGGAGGAATGGCAGTTTCACTCCTCAAACAAAGAACTACTTAATCACTATTTACGTAAGGTTTTCAGTTCAATTTGTGACAACAACAAGCCAGTTTACTCTCTCTTAAATCAGTGGTCTCGTGTATAAGCCGCACCCGCGATTTTTGACCCAAAACTTAGGTAAAAAGGTGCGGCTTATACACGAGTCTTTACGGTACATATAAATATTTCATAAGAAAGGTAATCGTGAACATTGCTGTTATTATTTTTTTTTTCATCATATTGTGCTGTGGAATAAAAATTAAAACATGGATAGTAACTTACTTCTTTTCCCTGTGGCTTTGGTTGTTTAGTTTCTTTGATGGTAAGCCATGGTCCCCTAATAGCAGTCCTGCCTTCTCCACGCTATTAAAGATAACATTGTTATTTGACTGTCGTTTTAATTCATCATGTTTTGTTGCTCTAACCCAGCTCCATTTAAAGGCCTTAAGTTTTCCAAAATTCCAAGACGATGATCATTGAGTTACATTCAGTTTGAAAAAAAAGAGAGATTTTGACATCTCCTGAGATCTGTATGTTTCAGGGAAATTTGGACCAATCATTGCTCTTCAATCCTTATACATTTGATTCTGAAGTTTCCTTCCAAATATTATTTTCTTTTTTGCACTTTCCAAAATGTTGTCTGAATTTAAAGATTGAAAGAGACAAAGGCTCGGACCTGAACTAAACTTCTATCTTTCTTTCCAAAAGTATATAGAAGAACAAACACCTATGTGTTCCGACCACCAGACATAATGCACCTTGAGAGTTCCAACAACGAGAAAATGCGAGGTTAAACAATATTATGCTACTTAATGATATGTTTATTATCATAAAGGCTATGGGCACATAACAAACTAGACTTTTTTTGAATAATAACATATTTTACATACCTTGCATCTGAGAATTGTTCTGTCACGGCAAGGAAGCAAGCAAGTGTTCATGCAAGTGACAGGAACTAGGACCCAGTCTGCATGGAATGAACAGAGAAATTAGCAGGAGGTCCTTTATAATAATTTCTCTTTTGTATGATAGATGACATATTCATATTTTTGTGCCCAAAAGTTGTGTTTACACAACATTCTTGTTTTTCTGATTCCAAAGTACCACGAGTCTGCTTAGAAAATTTGAGCGAGATGCCGCCAACAGGGAGGACAGGAGAGAGTTGTAGGTATGACAGATTGATGGAGCACGTTGTTTACACAAGTTTACATCAATGCTGAGCTGAGTTTGAAAAACTAGGCCCTGGCCTACATCATGGCCCAGGGCATGGCGTAACCAACGTTTTATCCACACCCATCTCAAACATTTTTGTGCACAACAGCCTAACACTCAGTCATCAACCCTTAATGAACAGCTTGTCCACCCCAGAATGGCATCTCATTATTTTGATTCGGTGGTGTTCATCTTGCCCAGAAGAAAGTCTTGATGGGGATTGGAGATAAAATCACTGACCTTTTTCCAAAAGATGGCTCAGTAACGATCTCAGTAATTTACCTGTAAATTTTGGCACCATATGGAAGTACATGATAGAATCTTCCAACACTAAAAAGCAGCTATCGACAGCCAAACTGCTCGTTAAAGGTTTTAATTTCTTCAAGTCTGGAAACATAGTAAAAGTGAGCATTTATTCTCGAGATAATAAATTGTTTTTAAAAAGTCAGGTTTTACCGTTGATGAAAAAATAAAGGGTCTTCAAGTGGTATGCTGTGCTCCTACAAAACGGGCACATAAAGCAGGCATACTGCGGCTGCCCGGCGGGTGTGGACGGTAGATGTAACCACTTTGCAGCAACCTTGTTTGCACTTGCGGAATACTGTAAACAACTGCAGAAGCTACAGCAGGGAGAAACTTCATGAACTTTGATTGCTTGTACCTGGAATGTCCCCGTAAAAGGAAAGGAAAAGTGCTACCGATCAGGCAAATGAAATTTAAAAAAAAAAACGAACAGAGCAAAGAAAAGAAAGACTGCGAGTCAGTGTTATCCCCTGGCGAGGACGTGAGAGCAAGGCACCAAAGACTATGGACTCAAAAGATATCAACCTCCCTTCAATTCAACCAGAAGTTCATGTATTCAATACTCCTGCCCCTTCAGCCTGAAATGAATGCGAAAGTGTCAAGGGGAAGTTATTCCTCACGCCAGATGAAGCGGCGGATGTAGAGAAAAATACTAGAGGACAATCAGCAGACTCTCTTTAGCATGACAATTGAAATCAACGCATCACATCCTCAAAGTGTAATAGATGTGCTGTACTTAACGATTACACTTTACAGACGAAAGGTATATAACAAGTTTTATGATACAAGGAATTTTCTCCTACTAAAGAAATGAAAGAAGGCCTTTCGAATGAACCCAAAATAATCCAAGAATACTTAATTACCATGAAGGAAAGGGAACATGAAGGAATTGAAGGGAAGTAATCTGGTCTGATTGTAAGTGTCTTGCATGGTTTTTTAGCAAGTAGTTCAGGTGGTCTTGTACATGATCCTTCCCATGATCCAGCTGAAGGAATGCTTGAAATGAAGTATATTCAAATGAAGAGGGTGAAACACACGCAAGAAAGAAAATTTGTGTAGGTGACAATGGAGAACTCAAAGTCAATCATAACTTTAGGGGGGTCGTTACTTTCGGGGAAGAGAAATCGTTTACAAATAGAGCTGGGGTTAGCTTTTTTTCAAAAATTTAAACGAACAACATAAAATTAAAAAAGAACAACATTTTGTTTGCATTCCACATGTATAGATTGTGTTTCATAAAAAGAAGGTAAGATAAATACCTACAGCAATACTGTGATGTCAATGCCTCCTCATTGAACCCATACACCTTCATGAACGTATTACGGTGTTGTACGTAAAAAT
>BLAZ01000444.1:313185-318185 GCA_014633955.1 Acropora tenuis | reverse complement strand
GTGCTCTTTTATTTTCTAGTGTATTATGTCATATGGACATATGTCATATGTTACTTGCCCCAGCACAGCTATCTTTGAAGTAGTTTTTCATAGGCTTATTACACTTTCTACACACAGGAGCCTTTCTCTTCTTCTTAGCAGGCTATTGGTCAGCATTGTTGCATGATGCCTGAGGTAAATCTTGAACTTCAACTGCCACCAAAAGAACAGTAAAAATTGAATTAAAATGCGGTAACTCAAATTTTTACTGGACCTGTTGCATGCATGTGTGTGTGTGTGTGTGTATGGAGGGAGGTGGGTTTTACATTTTTAAAGTAATTTTTAAAAAAACGAGCAGCAGTGTTTTTTTGGGATTTAAAAACATGTTGCGCAGCCAAGTGTTTTTAGACCCAATAAAACATGTGCTGCAAGTTTTTTGAAAGGCTTAAAAAACATTCCACAGAAATAGTGTTCCTCTGGAGTCCAAACAAAGGTTCAAGTTGTGAGGGGAAGATATTAGCATACACGAAAAAACAAGTGGACCTTATAAGCAGTATGTTAATGTTAAGAGCATGTTTTTTTCCTTCAGTCCTTTCTTTGTTGCAGTCGATGGTTCAAGAAGGTTGGTGAAAAATGCTTAAAGTTCAGAGAATTGAAAAATGCTGATGAAGAAAAAGCCTACTTGAAAAAATCCTTTCCAAAATAAAAAAGATATGGTATAAACTGGTCTTTTTACTCAAGAGACCTAAAAGAATCACTAGTAACCTTGCGTGAAGGCTATGGAGCTGTGTCTTTCTAATTTCTCTTACTGTAGTTTTGAACTGTCTCTGCTCTACTTCGCTTGTCTGTGAACTGTGAGTTCAGAGGTGCTGGAGTTTCAGTCTTGTTTCAGACTTGGGCAGATTCAGAGGTTCGAAACTGGATGATTTGACTTCAACTTTTTCCTTTACATTTTCAGCCACAATATCCTTTGTATCAGTCACCCTTATTTTACATCAAACTCTTGGTAGAACATTTGAAGAGCCACTCCCCTTCCATTAAGCCTGGTTAAGAACCGGCACTATAACTATTGTACAAACTAACCATATTTACTGAATGTGGGAGGGACCCTTATTTCTCACACAACTACTTCTCCAAACTTGTATTTTGGGTATGTCACTAACAGGTAATCCTTTCCATCCTTTGTCTTTTGGGGCTCCCTCAACAAGTTCTCATTAAAATGAAGACTGGCCAAGATATGCCTCCAAAAAAAGAGATCAAGTAAAAGCTGAGTAAAGTGCACATCAGGACTTGCAAATGCTATTTATATAGCTTGTTTTCTTTTGGACGAAGTGTTGGGAGCAATTAATCGTGGCTTGGCAGGGATTCCTGTTGAAAAAAGCGTGAGATTATGACATCCACCTCTGGGTGTCCTATATTAATTTTGACTTCTTATACACTCTACCTGCAGTATGTGCCAAGCCATGAAAAACATATCATCTTGGGATGGAACTGATTCAGAGTAGAATGAAAACCCTCGAAGCAACTAGTTTGGGCTTCTCTGGACAACTTTTTCACATCATTTAAAAAGCCTGGTATATTCATTAAGACCTGTTTCATCTTGTTTTAGACATTTGTGCCTGAAATTAATAACCAATAAATCATCACTGTATATCCATACTCCCCCATGGAAGGTCATCAGAAATTTTAACAAGGAGGGGAACTTCTAAGGCCAAGGCTTTGGAATTCAAGTGCAGGGCGACACTGGGACTTTAATAGGAGTCAGGGAGGGGAGATATTCAAACGACCACACCTCCCTGATTTTTTAAAATTCCTACGTTGGTTTTGGTGTACATGATAAGGTAAGTCTTTTTTTCTGTATTACAATGAACTTTTTTGAGTTTATACTTATCACAGGCATAAAAGAGTTGAATAAGTTACATAACAATACTGTTTAGAACTGATTAGATGTATTAAAAATAGATTATTTAATTCACCTTTTTCTAGCCAATATCGTCGTGATAGAGCTTCATGAACACACTGTTTGAACAGAGGATCTGGGTGGTGATTACGTTTATTGCAGACATACCTAATTATGGACTTCCACTTTGCTAGCATCAGCACCCCAAATCCAAGCTTGGTCGAAGTAGCACACCAATGCAGATGGTTTTTTATGGCCTTTTGCCACTTCACAAGGAGTTCACAGCCACTCTTCTTTCCAACTTGGAGCAGCTTCTTTGTTACTGATTTGCCCACATGCTAAATATCAAAGAAGTGTTCAGTTTGTGGCTCTTGTTCCCTGATCCATTTTGCAATTGAACGGTACCGGTCTGATATGAACACAGCAATAGCCAACCCTGCTGCTTTTAGGAAGGCAAAAGTGTCTTTGGCCCCGTTTAACTCCATGTCACTACTGCTCTTTACTTAGTTTGCCTGACATGAAATGAAATGTAATATATACATTATCAAAGATTACTGAAAATAAATGTTTCCCACAGATCCTCTCAATAGCATTTACATTGATAGAGAGCTTTGATCTGGCTATTAATGAGTATTTTCAGTCATATACATTGTAGGTTTAGGGGTAAAGGAAACACCAAATCATTACAGCAGGTATTTATACCAGGTATTGTTATTGTAAAAATAATGACAAAATGGGTTTGTTGAAAAAGATGCTCTGTGGAGGCTGCAGCCCTTTGTGGAGGCTGCAGCCCTTTTTTTTTTCTCCCTTGGCTATTGTAAAGAGTACATTATGGTGACAACAAACTCGAACCAGTTCAAAATGTACAATTTTAGCAACTGCACAATAGAACATTGTGTATGCTCCATATTTCGCCGAGTGTCCCATGGAGTGGAACCTTCCATTACCGCACCAAATGGCCTCTCCCTTTTTCGTCAGCTCATTCATCAAGGTGGTCCTATATTGTTCCCAGTGGGTTAGAATGGCTGGGAACAGGAATTTGCTCTGGTGTACTGCACTGTATATAGAGATGCCCATGTATCTTAGTACCAAGAGCACTTTACTAACAGATGCCCCTGCCATCAGAGTAGCGAAGCTTAGCAGGATATTTCCTGCTGGGTATCGCCCAAGCACCATGGCTGAGACCTCCACACAAGTGACTTTGGACTGCACTTTCTGCAACTCTCAGTCACCGTCACCATGGAGCCGTTCTTATTCATGGAAACCATGGGCCCCTCTTTTTTGCAGTTGAAACAGAACATGGAAAATATGGCCAGTAGTGTTATTATGTGCCACGGGTTTGAGCATGCAGTGCCCAGGAGTGTCCTGTGATTAACACCTGACAGCTGCAAAGCAGACCAAGAATTAAGAGACCGCAAAGAGAAGTAACATTGTCAAGGGTTCATGCATGATGAGTAGCAGTTAGCAAACTGAGAAAAAATTAGTGGCCACCTAATGCCACCTTTAGCCTCTCTGGAAACCTTCTCTCCCTTCTATGATGAATGGATGAATGAATAATAATCTAAACCAAATTTACTTTGAATTGATAATCAGTCTCGTGACTTCGAGTTCTTAACAACAACCCTTTTCTCATAGATTTGTAATGACAGATGTCAGAAAGATGTTACAAGCTGCAATGTGTTAGGACAATAATTGTAATAATTTAGTGCGAGCAATGCTTAATTACGATATTAGCTTCTCTAGAACAAACAGAAGTATTGAGTAATGACCAATGCCAATAAGAAATCCAACAACTTGCCTGATAATGTTCACTGTTGCACTCTCCTTCTCTTGAACATCAGCATCGATATCATCTCCTCCATTCTCTTCTAGCTGATATTGCCAGTCTGGGTCAGCTTCTTCATTGTCATCCATACCCTCTGTATCCTCCAGCTCAGGCTCCTCCAGACATTCAATATCTTCCTCTTCTGTGAACACCTCCTCTTCCTCCTTCATGCTCTCTTCTTCTTCGTTGTTGCTAGAGTTGTACTATGACATATTTTTGATAAAGAAAACTGTCTCTATGGAAATCCTGATACAGCTTGAATAACAGATAAACACCCCATTGATGGTACTGCAGTGTCTAAAAGCAATATTAAACCTGATTTTTTTTTTCTAGAAAGTGTTATTTGATGATGAAGTTGGGGAATAGGGGTGAAGAATTTTTGGCATGTTACACATCGGTCACCAGGAATACGGCATATTTTAATACAACTACATAAAACTAGCATTTTTCTCTCTGTGAGCGTAATCTTCTGTTTTGCTTGTGGAGAAGCCTTATCTTAACTTTGCGTTCCGCACACTTAAGGCACTCCCCAAGTGTAGCCAGCGACTTTCTCGATCTCACTTTTGTCCTAGCTTGGGTGGCTATGCTGATCAGTATGCCCTTGTTGCTGTCAGAAGGAAGGTTGTCTTCGTCAGACAAGTCATCACCAGAGCTGGTAGAAGAGCTGCTTCCTCCTTTCTCGACTTCAGAGTCACCGCATGGTTCAACAGCACTAGGACTTGAGCCCGCTTCACTCTCGGCCCCTTGCGCTTGGCTTCTCTCTCTATTTCCTGCAAATACTACAATTGTTTATGATAAAAGATACTTTAGTGGAAATATTCTCTTGCCAAAGCCATGTAATTTTCAAGCATTCTCACAACTCTCAAAGTTGTTGAGGATTTCCAAAAATAGAAGCTTATTTCTATACAATAGCGAGCTTGATTATGGTACGCTTCAGCTTGTGGAATTTATTCCATATTGTCAATGTTTCTATCTTTAAATAGCAATGGAACTAGTGAATACAATAGCTGCTGGTTGTGAAATTTGCAAACACATTATTACTGGATTTCACACCTACGGCTTGTGATCTCCTTCGATCGTGACCGCTCCTTTCCACAATCTCTGGTGCCTTATTGGCACAGTGAATTGTTGGAATTGATCCTCTTATTAAAATCCTTTTATCAGTTGCCTTCTCGCTTGTGGATTTCACGGTTTCTTTGCTAGTGTTGGCTGAGGCTTACATCAAATCCTCCAATTTAAGACATGTGAAGCAACTAAAGGAAAAGTGCAGAGAGCACAATGCGCTGTAATTAGTGG
>BLAZ01000444.1:258163-263163 GCA_014633955.1 Acropora tenuis | reverse complement strand
AAAGTTCAATCCAGTTGAGTTCCAGTACAAGATAAATGACAAGCCGCTAGAGGTCACCAATCACGAGAAAGACCTCGGAGTCTAGGTTAGTTCCGACTTAACATGGAAAAAGCATATCCTCGAACAGTGCGCAAGATAAACAAGTTACTGGGGGTCATACGTAGATGTGCGATGGACGTTCAAGGCACAAGCATGCGCATAACACCTCTACTTAGCCATCGTACGTCCTGCTCATGGCTATACCACTCAAGTGTGGTCTCTGCAAACAATAGACCTCATGAGACGCATCGAACGTGTCCAGCTTTCATATTGAGGACCCTAGAACCCAGAAATCTGTCTGCTTAAAATGTAATAAATGCCACGCAACCTTTCCATGTTGTTATTTCATGTTGTTATTAGCTTACTATATTTTACTATTTTATTCGAAGATTTTGTTAATCTTGGGCCCACAGTAATTGGCGTCAGCTGTTGTGGACACCCTGCCTTAACCCAGTAATTGTTTTACTTTTTGTGTACGTCGTCATGTTTTGTTGATAGTTTATTTAGAAGGCAATGTTTAATAAATAAAGAAAATAAATAAAAGAATGATAACTTGTCGAAAATCTTCAAATGAAGCCATGGTAAGTCCTAAAAGCGATTGAACCTCAGAAAATACAGCCGTTGTAGTTGATGAAGTCTCTTATGCTGTCATGAGAATAAAGCATATTAATTTTGGTGCGAGAACAGCAACCTTGGGCGCAGTCCATCTGGGCTGTCATGTCGCCGTCACCCCGAAAGCGTCTCCACCTGAAGCTCTCTATTATTTGCCTGACGCGGCTGGGAAACAAATTTGCTTCGGTTTAAAAAGTGCATATTGTTTCCTTAGGGAGTTACGAAGGTTTTGACAAGTGAGATGTTTGCCTCCAATCAGAAAACATGTTTGAGTTGGGAGAACAATTTGCTTTGTTGCAATATGGCATCAAAGCTAAGATAAGAAGTTTATCTTTTTTTTCTTCCTGAATTTGAAATAATATTGCTGTTAAATGATTATGGATGTATCTCTTGGCGAGATGGATTTGTTCATTTTTTAAATCTCTTGTGGCCGGATTAAGTGGTTTTAGAGCAGGTTATTTATATGTTTTTTCGAACAAAAATAAGAAAAAAGGTCCAAAATTTATGTAAACAAAATGTCCAGCCACCACAAGGCATTCATAAATTTTGAGATAAGGCATCTTAGAAAATGCTATCTCATCAATTTAATTTTAATCCTGCTACAGGCGGTAGCAACTCGAAATTTTGCAGCTAATACTAGCAAACAAACAGCAATGATTTCAGTTGTAGCGAGGATGATGACTTGGAAATGTTGTGGTTATCACCACTGTAAGGTCTTCACAAAGAGCTGAACAAGATTTAGAAAGGATGTTCGGGTATCTTCCCTACACATACATCAGTGAGCACATCTTGAGTTTATCTTCATTCATTCATTCATTCATCTGTAGCAAGTAGCTACAGATGAATAAGCGTAGTAAGATGTTGTTGTATCTGCATGGGCCAAAAACCAAACAGAGTCGTCATTCGTTTAACACAGAGCTTCAGTTGACGTGAACCCTCTTCTTGACACTATTAAAGAGCTTGAGAATCCTGTATGTTGATAGAAACATCAGCTTCTAAAAGGAATGCTCTGTAGGTTACAATATAAAGAACCCTGAATTTAGATATTTTAAATTATATGATCGCTCTTTTTTACCATTAATATATGTTATTTTTTACATTACAATTGCATTGTAATTTTATGGCTCTCTTATTTAAAGTTAATAGTGGGTTCTTAGCAGCTGTACAGTTGCGTAGTCTTAAACTCACTTATCAAATAAATATATAAAAAAAGATTATCTAGCAGATTTGATATTCTACAACTGTACAATTAAGATACTGTAGTTGTCGAATCAGTAATATGTGACGCTCCACAGGACTTTTGTGATGGCACACACACAACACGTTCACACGGTAAGGCAAAAGATTGAGGAGTCATCATGGAACCACCGTGTTAGGATTTTGCGCGTTAAAAATTTCCTTTGCGTTAGACAACACTGTAGAAACAATAGCCTTCTTGCGGGCAAACTACATGTTTATTGTGTCAATTACAAAATGCTTACCGTGCGAGCACATGCAGTTTTTTCTGCACCATGCAAAGAAAATGAGTGAGAAAAACTGTTTTCGTCGCAGACAGAAGAAACACCCGAGGCACGCAACTTCCTCATGGAATATTTAGGACTCGACTCTATCGTGAACGGAGGGAATCAAACCAGTAAATGGCCTAAAAAAATTTGCCTTAGTCGCCTTTAAATTGGCCAAATGTTTTTCACAGGCCCTCTGAAAAGTACTTGCAATCCGTGATGCAATCAAGAGGTAGCTGTCAGGTTTGTGTTTCATTGCGTGGCAAATGTTTAACCGTACCAGAGATTTACATTAGTATCAGAGTAATTCAACTGAACATATTTATCAATTTCTAATCTATGGTATAAAAATTCCTGGAGTTGAATGAAATTGAAAATAATTAACATCCCGAAACCGACTGATTTCCTCTAGACAAACACACCATCGCGTTGCGACTGCCTTTCTTCACCAAATAAAGTAACAGCTGTGGCTAAAATTAATTTCTTGCAAAGCTAAAAGTACTATCGTTTCATTTGCTGGTGTGCAGTTAGGCTTTAAACGAAAAAAAATCGGCACTTATTAACGAAATTCAGAGAAGAATTTGACATCAAACTTGTCACGCAACACTCCTCCCCACAAACGTGAAAATTATAGTTTATTAGGTGTTATTACTTATGCGCAAAAAAAGATTCCACCATTCAGTGTTGAGACTTTTTTAATATCGCAAAAACTGGGAAATAATACTGAAAATACAGTTGATGAAAATATTGATATTTAGATATACGTTAAATGAAACGGCAAGAAATCTTATTTATGCAAATTAACTGAAAGTCATACAGTAAAACCTACAAAACACTTATCTTATGGTTATAAAAAGATAGATAATGTTATTGAAAGTTGAAAATGCTTTTTAACAAGAAACTCACCCTAAATCCACATACGTAAATCCATTAAAAAATACCCAACAAAAGTAGATGTTTTAAATAATGTTCTCTTGTTTTGACCTCCGTAGTGGTGTTCTTCGTTTTCCTGGGCACTTGGTGTTAGTTTTTGCTTTCACTTGTTCCCATTGTTCTTTAAAGACTGACAAATCAAACTTGCGTTGCAGAGTAGACATAATCAGGTGCATTTTATTGAAGTTTAGCTGTTGAAATCCTCTCACTCCACCATCTTGGAAATGAAGCATGGCTAGCCTCGTTTTGAATCAAATATGGTGGAAGCGTGACAAAAGTTGTATAAGCCAGTTAATTTAGAGCTGCCTTACTATGACTAAAAAGAATTTAACGTAGAGGAAAACATTAGCGAGGCCGAAGTCAAGTTTTTATTTGAGAGAGGAGACATTGAGCGTCTCGCTGATGTGCTTCAATTGCCACCCAGTTTTGAGTGCCCCCAAGGAAGTGTTTGTGACCGAATAGAGGGACTTTGCATCCTTCTCCGCCACCTTGCCTATCCATGTCACTACAGCAACATGGTTAGTAGGTTTTCAAGACAAGTTCCCGTTTTGTGTTTGATATCAAACATCGTGCTTAATTACATCTACAATCTTGATCATGGGAAAATCACAACCTGGTGGAATCAGGCTATTCTCAATCCGTTTGCTCTATAACAGTATGCTGATGCTGTTTCTGACAAAGGAGCTGCCCTCTACAACTGGTCTGGGTTTGTGGATGGAACAGTCCTTCCGATATGTAGACCGGGAGAGAATCAAAGGAGGGTATACAATGGGTACAAAAGAGTTCAGGCTCTAAAATTGCAGGCTGTTGCCCTCCCTAATGACCTCATTTGACAATTCTTTGGACCTGTAGGTAAGAATTAGGAATGAAGGATTTCAGCTCATCGTTTTTAAACTTCCCTTATAAGCTTATGTCTTTATTCTTAGAAGGAAAGAGGCATGATGCTGCAATGCTTGCTGATTCTGACCTCCTTACCGCCCTGGAATAGTATGCTGTATCCCAACCGGACAGGCAATGTGCATTTATGGGGACCCTGCCTGTCCTCTAAGAGTAAATGTCATGGCCCCATTTAGAGGTGCTGCCCTGACAGCACAAGTGGAAGCCTTCAACAAATGCATGTCCAATGTCTGAATGTCTGTTGAGTGATTGTTTGGTGACATTGTAGAGTATTTCAAGTTTATGGACTTCAAGGAAAACCTTAAAATAGGCCCTAGCTCAATGGGGAAATTATATGTTGTTTGTGCCTGTTGAGGAATGTGTTGACTTGCCTTTATGGGAATTCGACAGCAAGCTACTTAAAGCTACCTTCACTTGAGGAATATTTTACATGAGCAAAATTCCAGGATGAAAAGTTCAGATCTCTGCACCTAGCATTAAGCCATGATTTATATCATTACAATAATAATACGGAGATAATAGTTATCAGTTCCGTTAGTGATAAGAAGGGTGAAAGCCTAATGAAAAGACAGCAATCAGTTAAATGCAATTCTATTACATCAAACAGAATATGAAAAAGGTGCTACAAAATCAGGCGGAAAAAATATTTTGCAAAACAAAACCAACTTACAACTAAGGTTTCAGTAGCACGAAGCAACAACAATTAATGCATAAACCTAGTGATTTGGCATCAATCGCATGATCTCTCGTTGCTGTGCAAATGAACACTCTTGTTAATGTGAAGTGATATATGAAATGTTTCATATATTGAACTGCGGAGTTGAAATCAAGTGAGCTATGATCATCGCAGTTATAAACACAATTTAAGCACATCCATTCTTCACGGGCTCATTAGAACTCACAAATGACCAGCTCCCAACGTCAGTGGCTTCATAGCTCAGTTGGTTAGAGCGTCGCACCGGTATCGCGAGGTCACGGGTTCAAACCCCGTTGAAGTCCTGACTTTTTCAGGCTTCT
>BLAZ01000444.1:255803-258050 GCA_014633955.1 Acropora tenuis | reverse complement strand
AGAAACAAGTTGTTAGTAATTCTTTGTACATGTGGGTTTTGATAACCTGTGCAGGGTAAAAAAATCCTCGAAAAGGTCAAAAGACCAATATTTAATAATCACAACAATAAATTTAACTGATTGACATTGAAATGGAGGGTTTGATGGTAATCGAATCTACTATTTCTTATGTAAGTCCATATTTGCCATAAAATTCCACTCTCAGCTCCAACATTTAGCAAACTTTGTTGTTTCAGTAGCCACTCTTTGAAAACATGTTCATGACTGATTGACATAGTCATGTGAAACCTATTGTCAGGGAAGGCAGTTCATATGTTGAAACGTATCCAAATTACAACTAGAGGATTCCCAAAAATTCGTCCATGATTGTATTAATAAATCAATTTGAAAAACACTGGGTGAAGTAAAAACCCATATTTAAACACAACTACCTTTGCCTTTGAGCATGACATATTGACACAAGACCAAACCTTTGTGTTTCTGGGTATTAGTAATACTCCATGGGTGCAAAGGAAAGCATCTGCATGAGGAGCGGGAATGTTCTGTTGATAACTATTATTTGCTTCACTTGAACTATAGGAACTAATACTTGGAGCAGGGCTGTATTTGCCTTGTGTGCTAAATTGAGTTGCAGCACCACTGGCAACCTCCATTTCATCTCTCTCCTCTATCTGAAATAATATATCTATCCCCTATGCACTTCTTTGCCCTTCAAATTTTTTTGGATTTAATTTTGACAAGGTTAAACGCACATAATTTACAAATGCTGCAACTTCACTATTTTCGATTGAACTATTTTGTCCCTGATGCTTTTCAGGTTGTCTCATTGCCACCACAGCTTCAGAAAACAATAATGTAGTTTTCTATCCTCAAGGCTGTCTCTTTGCTGCTGTTTAGAAGCCTTCTTAACTTTGGGTTTGGAAGGCTCACTAACGGAATTAACAGTGTCATCTGTATCATCACAGATCACAGTGACATATTTGAGTTGTTCATAAAATTCCCACATTGACACGTAAATTTCAGCTGTTCCAGCTCCAGATGCCTTGGAATGCTCTTGTGTAACAGCAGTAGGTCTTTCACTTATTCGTTGAAAGCAACACATGAAACGCTCTGTCCTCTTTACACTGTGAAAATTCGTGTTTACCATAACCTTGATTCACGAGTGTTCGCAATGTTCAGTCCTTTAGATTTCCGTAAATTTTTTGGAATATGACAGTCCGATTAGTGTTCCTTTTAACCATAAACGAGGTAAATAACAATTTGGTCAACAAAAAGGTGTAGCGCTGAGGTTTCACCTTAACTGGAACGAACTTTGATCGATGACTTGACCTAAAGGCTCGGAGGGACTGGTCTGATTGCACAGGACAGTCAACAAACAAAACTAGCGTTTACATCGCTCCCATAAAATGTTCATGATTTTACTGAAACGTACTTTCTCTATTTTCTCTAATTGTTCACTGTCCTTATGTTAATAAGGTACTTGCATGTCATGTTCCTGATTTCACAAATTATCCTTAAGCTCCTCGTTGGCCATTCCCGGGTATCCTTGGGTGACTCTAGTAACAGGACAAGTTAGTTAATCGGTCGACTCAACACTGATCCGGTTGCAGGCTGGACTGTTACCAATCTGACTTGTCCATGATGATCTCGACCTGCAGCAATAACCCTAGCCATGGGCCACTTGTTTCTGCAATTGTTGTCGTCCTTCAAGAGAAAAATATTGCCTTCACTGAAGTTCCTTCTCTGGCGTGTCCACTTTTGTCTTGCTTGTAAACTCTGTAAGTATTCCTTACTCCATCTGCTCTAGAACTCGTTTGCAATATGCTGTACACACCTCCAACATCGCTTGCAATAAACATCTTCTCTTTCAGACTTCCCTGGAGGAGGAAGAATAAGTTTGGTCTTGCCTTGAGAAGTGTACTTGGCGTTAGTGGTAAGGGAGACTGTGGGTCACTAAGGACTTGGTACTGTTGACAACGGGTTTGACTTCACATAGAGTCTGTAACGATTCGTCGTCTAAGCTGTGACCATGTTCCTTAATAAGTGCTGCCATAATGTTTTGTACTGATCATATTTGTCATTCCCAATCACCTCCAAAGTTGCTTGCCATAGGGGGGTTTCTGGTCCAATCGATGTTAAGCTTAAGCAACTCTGCCTTTATCCTCTCATGACCCATTTCTTGAAATGATCTCTTTAACTCTTTTTCAGCTCCGACAAAGTTGGTCCCCTTCGAGCAATAATGCACCA
>BLAZ01000444.1:224379-231879 GCA_014633955.1 Acropora tenuis | reverse complement strand
TTCTCTCCTTTCTGCATTTCCGAGTTTTCCATTGGAGGGTGGACTAGTTTGGCTCTTCTAGCGGCTTGTTGTGCGTTCCAAACAATTTGTCTTTTCCTCTGGCCTTTCAAAAACTCCTCATATGGGTCCTCAGCAGGAGAAGTTACTACTAGCTCAACACGTGTCTCATCCACGTAATCCAGTTCTTTTTGTGGAGTTAAGGGCCTTTTCCCTATACAGAGAATAGAAACGAACAGTTGTGTTAGCTTTTATGGAAGGTAGTAAGTGTCGGATTTGGATACCACCAATATTTCAGTTTTACCAATCAAAGAAACAACTCTGTCTACCTAGAAACCTGATATATAATTTTTTTTTTGGTTCATAGACAGGCGTAATATCATGGTATAATCATATATCATAGAATAATTGTTAAATAACCTTTCTGATGTGATGTAACTCCTTTTCTATCTATTTCACGTGACAAAATTTGTTTGGCTCAACAAAAATTGTCCCCACCAAGTTTACAATTTGGTAATCGTGGGTGCACATAAAACTTTTTCTTCAGAGCATGCCGTGTAGATTCTGACAGTTTCATGCCTGACATGTGTAGGGGCGTACAAACATTGGCGAGTGAACTTGCAGGCAAAATGTCCGACATTCCAAATGCAAACTGGCGGAATACTTTAGGGAAACCACTATGTTCGTGTTAAGATCGAGCGAATCGACATAAATTCTTAAGGCCTAGTAAACTGGTAATGACTGTACACACCTTTGTTCAAATTTTTGGAGCCCTCCGCGCCAACTCTCGTAGATTTGCGCTCTTGATGCTTTCCTAATCCTTTTGCGTGTCCTCCAGTGATAGGTACATTGAGATCTGACCACTCAATATCCTTTGCGCTCAACTTTTGCTCATCTTTTATCAATAAAAATTATATGTACATGATTATCAATGTTTCTAGCATTGAGACATGGATTATCTGCATTTACATCCCAACTGAAATTTTATTTACATCTAATCTATGGCCGTGCACATCGATTAGATGTAGGGAAGCAAATGCTGTAAAGCTTAAGTTCGGATTATTTGCACTTATCGATTTTGTTTTGCTTCTGTTTCATCACCGTGCTCTATTTTCCACAGTGGTAAAAATAGTTGAATAGCACAGTCCATCGGAAGTTGCCAAACTCCAACCTATAATTAGGCCATGACAAGTGAGGCAATCATATTGCAATAATGCTTGCTCACGCAGGTGATGCGATTTGTTTCAAAAGGCTCGTGAGGCCATCCTCTTGGTCTAGCTATGCGACACAATTATCGCATCACCTGTTTGAACAAAAGAGTCACTCGTGTGGCCGCGGCCTTAGTTCGTTAGCGAATTGAAGGTTACCCAAATGACTTGACAGGCAAACGAACAATCGACATTCAATTTAAAAAGATCAACAGCTTTGTCGAGAACCACGTGCTTCGAAGGTCATGATTAATTAAATAATCCCATTAGTTTGATGACTTACATCCAAAGTGAGTATCTGAGCACAAAGCTTTCTTCCCTGCCAGCTCGCCTATAGCTCTAAGCCTTCTCGTAAAGCCATATCCTTTTCCAGGATCAGTCTCGTTGGAGAGATGCCAGTCACGTATTCCTCCAGGAAAAAATATAACGTCTTCAGAGGTAGCTTTGCTGTTTCCTTACAGATCTGTCTCAAAGACATGTCAAAGCAGAGCAAACAATAGCAGGACACTATTTATCCACAGAGTAACTGGAAAAAGGACTCTTAAAGAGGCCTTTAATACTGCAACGTCAAGAGAACGTGAATCAAAATCCTCATTGGATCATTCAATCTCCATTTGAGTGCTAATTTCGATGGTTGAACTTAATCAAACCGCGCCCTTTTTAAATTGCATCTGATGTAGCCGGTTCGAATGCAATGTAGAAAATGAGAAATGAACCTGCTAAAACAGTTTCACAACAATCAAGAAGTGGGTCTTGTCCTATTTTGTTAACAAAACTCTGCTTTGGAATAGAATTTGACTACGACGCTTTGTGCATTGCTAGTTTTATTTTTTGCCTATAGTTGTGGCCCATTTGAAAAACAAAAGACTTCAAAAACCTTTAAATTTTCACAACTTTCCCTCGCGACTGGATGGATTGTGTATTCACAGTGACGTTTGAAATCACTCTCAAACTTCAATCGAAGATGCGGCAAAAATAGAATTTCATTCAATTCTGTCAAATTTAGTTGATTTAAAATTCACATTTCACATATAGATAATTCTCGAGTTGTATTTGGCACATGTGAACAGTGACATTTAAGACCAGGTTAGACGCCACACTTCACATGAGCTGAAATTAACTCGGCCCATGTCAAGTGCGGCGGCTGTGTTTGTAGTTAAGTTCGGGGTAATTAAGTTCAGCTCATGTCAAGAACGGCGTTTAACCCGGAACTAAGCCTAAGGCTCCGATTCAGACGCTTTTCATGCATTAAACTTAACACATTGAATTAAGTATGCGTATCATTCAGCATCTGAATCAATTTAAGGATGGTGATTGTAATTTTTTAATGGCTCAGTCATTCTTTTCTCCTTGCCAATGTGGGAATTTAGGCTTTAGCGCGGTGGGGAGTAGGTTTTGATTTATAACACGAAATTTTCGTGTGTCGAGATGAGTGTGTAAATTCACTCAAATGTATTGCAAATGGCTAGTAAGTTCTTTGTCAGAATGAACAAGCGCACATTCCTATTATAGTTTGGGTCGGTCCAAATTCGAATTAAGTTGGGCTCATGAAGAGTTTGGGATCTGAAAAATTATTGTGCCTAAGCATGTTCTTATAAAGTTGTTTTTATTTAACAAATAAAACTTAGGGTGTCTATGGAATTTCGTGCCGCAATAAGGCATGTTTTGTTAGTCATGACCGTGCAATGGGGAGAGGGACCTCTTAAAAGAACTGTTTTGTCACAGATCAGCGAGGTGGAGCAACAAGACCTTCTGTCCCGCACTTGCAAAATTGTCGAATCTCTTTGAAGAGGTATTCTTATTTTTCACGACAGGGTTAGTTTTTGAATCTCTTTGAAGAGGTATTCTTATTTTTTACGACAGGGTTATTTTTCCTTCAGGGTTCAACACGGTTGGTATTATGGAAGCCAGGTTGGTCTTTAAAAAATCTGAAATGGTGGTACTCTTTTTATGTTCAGCAGTTTGATGAACTAGTTCCCCAGAAACAAAGACCAGTTGTATGCAGACACAATAATTCTTCCATCATGAGTGCCAACCAGCTGTGCTGTATTGACACCATTAATGCTTGAAGCATCTACAATGTCCACAGGTTCGTACTAAGAGGACAGAAAGTCAACTTTGTAAGCTTTTTTAATCATTCCAAAGCAGCGATGCATGGATGTGAACGTGCGTTTCTCCAAGTCCGTAGTTTTGGAAAAAGTGATGAACATAACTGATCGTCGCTTGCCTCGTTAATAAGATAATCAACTTGTCTGGGAACTGCCTCGCACATGACACCGAAAATTCCCCGAGGGGTCTTGCAGGAAAAATAAACAAGTAATACTCAGCAATGACACCCGCTCATTTTTACAGTAATTGCTTTTTGTTAAAACCACGGGAAAAGGACTGCGTGACTTTGATGTCTTTCAACACGAACTACCATCAGTGAACTGTTTTTTTCTTCTTTCTCACTCTCCATTCTGCATTTTGTGACCCTTGTGTAATGACCACAAACCGTGAATGAAATTTTCGTTCTAAATTTCTTTCCCACAAACAGAATGATTAAATTTTCGTTCGAAATTTCAGCCCCCACTTAACGAAACTTTGCCACCTTAATCGAAATTTCGCCGAAAATTCGTTCTTCTCAAAATATTGTCAACGAAATTCGCTATCATTACTTTTCCACAGTCCTATACAACTGGCTGGGTATGGTTGTCGACGGCCTGACCTGTGGTAAACACACAAACACGCTTGATGACAGTGGGCTTGCACTGGTTTCCTTTTGGGCACACCGTACACTGCCAGTAGGTTTTGAAAGGCCTCTTGGAATGAACATTGTGACAAGAGCCTAGGCTGTCCACCAGTTTAGGGGATTAGTTTCTGAAGAAACTGTGGTGCTGCGTCGGTGGAGGAGTGTTTCGCCAGTGTATAGCTTTTTGCATAATGTGCAGTTTATGCAATAGATGACATTTTCGAGGTACAGGTGAAACGATTAGTGATCTTAACAGATTGCTTAGGGCCCGATATTTTGAAACAGGAAGACGACTAGGCGACCGATTTCGAGAACACGTATGCGACGTTGAGAACGAAACCGCATCGAAACCAGTCGCGCGGCATTTTAATCTCCCTAACCATTTTAAAGAACACATGTCTATTTGCGGCCTTTCCCTACATCAGGGTACGACCGCAAGAACCTAGAGCAAAAGATTGATTTTTTAAATCAGCACCCTTAATCCCCACGGCATCAACAAACGCTTTTCATTCAATTAATTTATTCATGTTTTTCGCCTAACCTAGTTTCCACCAACAGGACAGCTCCTTGTTCTGTATATAAACCTCACACTACCCACCTTTCATATTTTCGCTCTGACGAAGGGCAAACGCTTGAAACGTCGGCTTTTTCAATCTCTGCATGGTGGTCAATTTACATTATCAAATTTTCGTGTCCACCAGTTTGGTTGTTCTTCTCTGTGAACCTTCCTCAACGAGATGGAAAGTGACTGGCTCAGGCTCTTTCAATGACATCTCGATTGGTTTTTCTACTGGCTCTGGACTTAAGTTCATCGTAGCTATTATTAACGCTACTTAAGCAGTAACGAAAGAAAGCCTGAAAAAATCCAGATTTGAATGGGATTTGAACCCGTAACCTCTGGGATAGCGGTGCAGTGCTCGACTAGTTGAGCTATCTAGCCCAATAGGAGCTGGTCATTTTGTGAGTTTGTAATGAGTTCAATGTCTTTTAATCACCCCAGATTCAATCTCCCTGAATTACCAAAATGGCCATACCTGTTTCCGGATTTAGTGAAATCGAGTCCTGAAATGATTCAGGAATTTTAAAGTTGTCTGTTTCTTCGGAGATGTGTGCTCTCAGTTACTGGGAGGGAATGGTCTGTGGAACTGTCACTGCAGTACATGCATCACTAAATTACTTCCTTTCCTGATGTGACTCCAGCACTGTTCTTCTCCCTCGTGATCCCTGTTTCACAAAACCAGTGTTGCCACCTCTCTAGTACCTAAGTTATTGCACACGCCTAAGTACCGCGTGCAATAATTGCGAGTCGTAATATGCAAGGGTTTCTTTAATACAGCAACTGTTGAAAAACCACTCTTTGGACTTGAACTTGTATCCAGAACAATTCACTAGGCCTTAACTATTGATCCAGACAATCCTTTTGAACGCAACCGCTTTAATCACTCCAAAAACAGTGAACTTAACAAGAACTACAAAAACGCTAGTCAACCGACGAAGATTTAACAAATTGAAGAAGAAGAAGTTAATTCGCTAGAGTGTCTATTTCCAACAGCAACATGTCCTGATAAAATGGCAAGTGATACAAACTTTGCTGAGCATCATGGATGAACACTGAAATTAGAAATAACGGAAGTACCAACTTTTGAATGTGCAATAGAATCATTACATCCCTCCTTCAGCACTAACACAAGAAATAAAGCAAAACAAGGATTTCATGGAGAATATTGATTATGGTCCGCTAGGGTGAAACCATGATGCAGTTTATTACACGCCAACGGTTATGTGGCTATAACCTATAAAGGGAAATTACTTATCATTTATCAATTAAATGAAAATCGTCGTAATTGTTGTTGTCATGCGATAACATTACTGATTCACGCTTACGAAGCGAAGCGTTACTAAAATTTGAAGGCTACAACGATGTACAGATAACAACTTTATTTCTGAACTTGATGCCAACGGTAACTCAATCGGCTACAGTCAAACTGCAAAAAAAAATGAAAGATTTGCGTTTTAAGTATGAAATTGCACTTAAAGGGTGAAATATTGGCAGCGAAATGCTACTTACAATTCTGTTGCGTAATCCACACATCTTTACACGGCTCTTTACATAATTATCTTTCAACGGTTGTGTCCGGTTGATTGCAAGGCGAGTCTAATCAAAATACGTTACACCTATTATATACAAAATGCTAATTCGTCGCCAGGTCCTTCGTGACTGCATTTTTGGGCACCAAATTGGTACAGCTACACAAGTGCAAATCACTCCACCCGAGTGCGGAAATTAAGAGCTTTCAGTAGTTCTAATTGAGCAACGGTTTGCCTTATAATACCGGAAAGTCTTGCAAGTGTTCATTGTTCTTGAATTGATTTAAACTAGTGCAGCCCTGCATTGAGCTCTTCCTTTGTCGCAATCAAACACAGTTTGTGAATAGGTCTGTCGTACTCTCCATCTCTTGTCTTGATTCTCACTTTTCGGACAAGTCTGTCTTTTCCAGGATATGTGCTTACAATACGCGCCATTTTCCATTCACATCTTTGGTGTTTGGGATCCAGCTCCAATTCAAGATCACCGCTCTGGATGTTATCTCGTACACGAAACCACTTGTTCCTTGGTAACAAGTTTGGGGCGAGATACTTTATCCAGGTCCTCCAGAAATCAGCAACTCTGTTTTGGGTGCTCCTAAGTAATTGTCGCAGATTGGTTCTTTTCTCTGGTTCTGGTTGTGGTGGTGGATTGTAATGGCCTAGAAGTAGGTTGTTTGGAGTGATCGGTGGGGCCTCCCAGATATCGTCGGAACTGGAGTACAGCGGTTGTCTGTTGACCACGTAGGTGATTTCTGACAAAATTGTTCTCCATTGTTCCTCGGAGTAGGCTTGGTTCTTGCAAGTGGCGTTAAATGCTTGTGTGACTGACTTAATTAGGGTTTTAGCATTTCCGTTTTGGTGACTCGCATGAGGTGTATTCCATTCCCATCTGAACTCGCAGCTAAATTTATCAGAGAGGACACTCTTTACTCCAGGAATATCCCAGTTCTGCGTGATTCCCTTTAGGTAACCTTGGGCACCCACGAAATTTGTTCCATGGTCTGACCAGCAAACATTAGGGTGTCAGCGTAAGCAAGCAAACCATCGAAAGGCCTTTAAGAATGCGTCTGAAGTTTTATCGGTGACCAGCTCAAGATGAATCACACGTGATGTCATGCAAGTGAAGATGATCACTTGTGCCTCTTTCAGAGTTTTGCGGCCAAGCTTGATCTGTACTGGCCCAAACATGTTCATAGCAGTGTTTGAGAATGCCGGGAAGCCAGCTGCCACTCTTAGGTTTGGAATCTGTCCCATGAGCTGGTTGAGAGGCCTTTTCTGTAGTTTTCTGCATATGACACACTTTGAGGTGACGGTCTTAGCCATTCTGCAGAGTCCAATGATCCAGAATCTTTTCCTGGCCTCGTGGACTAAAGTCTTATAGCCACAATGCCCACGTTGTGGTGGTCACGCAGAAACAAGATCACAAAAGGGTGGTCTTTTGGCAAGATAATAGGCTTTCTTAAATCTTTGGGGAGA
>BLAZ01000444.1:216879-219379 GCA_014633955.1 Acropora tenuis | reverse complement strand
ACTGGGATGGAACGGCTGCAATCGTTGCTTGGACCAAAGGTGTCAACTTGAATATTTAATGGTAGCAATGGCGAGTTATGTAAATTACTATCTTCCAATACTTGACTCACAGAAGTTGTAGGAAAACTCGCAGAATAGAGTGAATTGGAGTCGTTACGGTCCTTGACGATGTTAGCAAGGTCGACGGACGGGGAAGACCAGAATCGTGCACATTTCCTCACTCCTCCACGGCAACCACGACGCGTAGGTTTTAAACGCGAAATACCAAAGACACACAAACGCTTCCATAAGTCTGGGCGAAGTCTAGCTCGGATATTCGGCATGAACGATATCAAGGCTGTTCTGGTATAGCTATATCCCATATTTGAATAAAAATTGTTGAAGGGACGCAAGATTCGAGCCAAAAAGGCAAAATTCAGAAAATGTTAGAGAGCTCGTCCATTTCGTGTGCAGCCTTTGAGGCGCTCAACCGTATCCTTCCCTTTGAGATCGTCTTCGTGGCACTACAAGGTCTCTTTATGGTGTATACTTTCAGGGTCTTTCTGATATCCTCTTCGGTACTCGAGGCAAGAGTGATCTCAATGACTTCTGACGTTTCAGACCTCTTCTCTCCACCTGCTAGGTTCATAGTAAGATGGGTAGCTGTCTCTGCTATTCCCAGTCTTTCAGCTGCGTTTTTAGAAAGCAGACTTGTGTTTGATCCAGAATCTATCATCGGAAGCATTTCAACAAGCGTTCCACCTGAGTCCATAACTTTGACCTTTTGAACAGGACATAAACCAGTGATGACCTTGAAATCTTTCTTGTGGTCAGCGGCACTGTTGGTATTGCCTTCTGGAGGAACATCTTGCACTCAGAAAGGTACTGAGTTTGGGCTTAGATTTGAATTGATGTTCTCATTGTGCAGAGAACAGTGATGGTTGCTTTTGCATTTATTGCAGGTAGTATCATCTGGCTTCTGACAGTCGTTCGTGTGATGGGGTCTAAGACATTTGCGGCATCTGTTTTACTACCTCCCATCTTTGATTTACAGTTGAATTTTGATACAGCGGACAGGCAGCCAAATGGTGTTTTCTTCGCACAATCGAGTGGGCACGCTTCTTGATCAGGAGTTCTCTCATTGCAAGCAGCGTGGCTCTCTGCTCTTCTAAAGGTTGGTCCTCGGCGGGTACGTTCCTTTTCATCAGCGTTTTCATTGTCTGGTTTGCCTCTGGAGCGAAGGGTTGCCTCTTGATGTAACCTGGTTACGATGTTTGACACATTTTCTTCTTTCCCTGCTCTTTGCATCTCTCTTCCAAAGTTTGAGTTGTCTCTTGGATTGAGCTTTGATAAAAGCTGAGACATGAAGAACAGAGCCTCTGACGCCTCCATTACGGTGCAGCCATTGTCTTCCATATCATTGACAAATACAGAAATCGTCGTGGCGTGACGCGTGAGTGACTTGGAGTCCCGTTTAACATGTTTGAGATTATTCATTTCAGCTAACAGTTTGTCCATAAGTTTTCGCTTATTTGCGAATTCAGTTTCAAGAATTTCCCAGGTGTGGTTAATGCCTTTACAGGTCTTGACTTGATCTGTCCAGAAGAAGCCTTTGGGCATCGTTTTTTTCAAAATCGAGTTTCTTGAGACCTTTGTTCCTCTTGTTGCCGAAAAACAGAAAATGGCCGTCTGGTACGCCAAAATCGGTTTCACTCTGGTCTTCATGGCGACCGCTTTCGCCTAGGTGGCGTCTACATCTGACTAAATAGCACCCACTCTTGCCTAAGAGGCGTTCACTCTCGCCCCAAATGACGTTAACTATAGCCCGAATAATGAAGCCCTACATTGCAAGAAAGGTGTTTGCGACTACTTCACCTCCCTTTACTTCTCGCCTCATGACTACAGGTGCTAAAAGCTGGTTAGTATCTTACAAAAATCTAAACATAGAGCTAGGACGTGAAAACTTGGACATCCGGAAAATACTGAAGAATTGCTCTGGTAAATGTGACGTTGCCCATGACCTTCAGTTATCAAATCGTGTATTGGAGGCAGCTTGAAACAATCTGTGACAAAGGACTTAAATTGGGTGGAGCCGGTGCGGAAGAAGCGCCAAAACTAAGATGACAGCCATTCGCATACTATAAGCGTGCCTACAGCTGAAACTGACAGTAGCAGTCTTACAGAATGAATAATTAAACCGACCGGAGGGCAAGTCCAATAATTTGTTATCCCGAGACCAGTCCTACGCAAGCGCAGCCAGGAGAAACGAATTTGGAATTATACCTGGGTGTCTGAGCGTTGTAGAAGCAACGCGGTCTATGATATGGGGACCCCACTTAGCATCTATGACGCGGAACATGGCTGGGTTGATAGACCAATTGTCTTTGTCTACGAATTGGCTGAGGATGTCTCCTCTCTTGTTAAGGCACCACGGTATCCACTGAGAATTGATAATTATTCCGTAAGTTGTGCAAATCTGAAAAATATCTTAAGCAATAGCTTGTAAGTTAGGCTTGGGGCT
>BLAZ01000444.1:199379-204379 GCA_014633955.1 Acropora tenuis | reverse complement strand
CAGATGGAAGACTGCTTCAAATATTTAAGTTGCAGGTCCATCAAGGCATCTATAAGGTGTGTGATGGCTTGTGACAGTTTTTCGTTTCCCTGTCAGTCAGAGAAATCCAACAACTTTTTTGAAAGCTCAAGCACGCCTTTCACTGAACTGACCTCTGGAGTCTTCAGACTCTGAATCATAATCGTTCCCCATCTCAGTTTCCTGGTCTGGATACATTCTAATATGCTTAACCCTTTCCTGTCCAAGAGGTTCCCCATTGACGAGTAAAATCGTCTGGCGTTAGACAGAGTAAAATCTATAAGTGCCCTGAGCACTCATTTGGACGGGAAGGGGTTAAAGCAGTTTGAGATTATTTCTGATGGTACCTCCTCCCAAACGCCCACCATCCATCCTCTGGCTGTCAATAGGAACACTCAGGACGGCAGAATGACGAAAAAAAGTGGCTTAAGATTGGAAATGCACAGTCTTGCGTCATTCTGCCATCCTGAGTGTTCCAGCTGTCCTGTTGCGTAAGCTCCCTAATGTCACTTGCAACGTGTTGCAGTAGCTTTTGCTTATAGTACATCTTCCACGTCTTTATTATTCCCGCATCCAGAGGCAGCACAGTACTATTGCAGATGTAAAGTGACATACTTCGAAGGATCCTTGTTAACGGTGGAATCGTAAATTCGTGGATACCATATGTACAAAGATGAGTCAGTCAGGGACCACAACTGAATGAGGAAAAGATCTTAAAGCATGAGCCAAACATTGTGAAGGACACAAATGCAGTGGCTGTAGTAAGATCTCGTGAACAAGCGTATCATCAAGAACTGTCGACTCAAGAACACCCAAACACCATAAACAAGAACGATGAAATACTTCCATATTCCTTTGAGGATGTCGCTGTTTGTTAGCAAGTTTTTAAAGTGGAGAACAAACAAAGGGAATACTGTTGTAAGGGGAGAGTGAGTAAACAGAGGATCCGGAAATGGCTTAGAAATTCCTTACGAGTATATTTTTTATGGTGACACTAAAATGTCTCTGCCTTGACTAAAATCGAATGCCTTGGTTACAATATGCTGACAACGTTGTAATTCCAGTCACAAGCGCATATGCATTAAGTGGCGTTTCGAAATGGAACCGGACATCGATTATGATGCAACAAACATTGAAATATGGTACTGTTATTACTGAAAAATGATTGTGCCGAACAGCAATGTAAAATGATTGATTGATAAAAACATGATAGTATACAGAGGTTGTTGATTTTCTTTCGGGTGTCCGCTTACGGAAATGTCCGCTTACGAGAATGTAAAAATACAGGTTTCGTATGGGAGTTAAGGTTCCTTCCCACCCTTGCGGGTACCCTTTGGCAAAAAAATCTAACAAACTATATATAATTAGAAAGCTTAATAAATGCCCTTTAGGACAAAAAATACAATTTGAGATATGTTTTCTTTCAGGATGTGCCAGGAGCCGGTAAGGCGTGAAACGACGGATGGTTCTTCTTTTAAATTTATTGGCTATCGGACTCCACAGTACGAGCAAAATGGGTACGCAGTCTTATTCACAAGGCATCAATCAGCAAAAGTCTGTCGGGCTTTTTCAATATTTTGATTGGTTGTCTAGATATCCACATCTAAAGTTGTAGTAGCTAAAAATGTGCGAGACGTGTTGCGTAAATGGACACCATGCCAAAAATATGTTAAATATCAAAATTTTCCGACACAAAAAAAATTTGGCTTATTATTATCCCTGGAATATTCTGGCGAAATTTCATGAAAATCCGTTGAATCTGCATACCCTATAAATTCGCTCAAAGTGGATGTATTCCTCCTAAAATCATATGGGAGATTTTTGCTTGTAAAGGTTCCTAATCAATTCGCACCATGCCTGATAAAACTGCAAACCAGTGGAACAACAGGACCTCTAAGTGTCTGTGCCAATAGATCAAGATTTCCCGGGAAAAGCATCGCATTGCAACACGTTTTCTATCTTGCTCAGCCAAGTTTTTTCGTCTTCTTTACCCAAGGACGTTTTCCTGTTTTTGATTTTAGAAGTTAGCGTGCAGAGCTTCCACGGGGAGATTTTGTCAAGTACATGAAATACGTGATGAGTGATGAGTGTTCGCCGCGAAAATTTCCCCTGGAGTCTTGCCCGTTGACAAGATTATTAACTTTTATAGACTCTATTAACTTTATTTGAAAATACGCTTTTTCTAAGTAACTCGGCCACCTTTTGAGATTTCTATATTTTTCTTTTGTAACCGCAATATAAAATGACTGATTTAAATTTTGCCTTATTAAAAAAAAAGGTTGTTTTGGGCTCAGAAGGTGGGAAGTAACCTTAAAACGAGCTCTCAAATAAAGCGGCCGTAAGTAGAGCTGTCTGCTTATGAGAGGGTCCATTAAGAGAGCTTCGACCGTAAACACTTTTTGGTTGTTGAGCTTCAGAAGTAGCTCATCTAGTGTTGCCATCTGATAGTTAGGCCGCTTGAGTGCTTTATTTAGATCTTTACGGTCAAGGCAAATTCGTATTTTGTTGGGATTTGCCACAACCATCATGCTGCTGATCCAGTCAGTTGGCTCTGTTTCTTCCTCGATGATGCCTTTTTCCTCAAGGTCAGCCATCTTTTCTTTCACCTCGTGTTGTGGTGCATGTTGAATGGGCGCACATTTGTCATCTATCAGAAAACTCACCTGTGTGATGTGTCCTAAGCCTTTGAATACATCTTTGTACATGCTTAGTAGAGAGGCAGCGTGGCCAGGTGGTAAGGGCTCCGGACTTGAAATCAGGGTAGTCCCTGGTTCAACTCCTCTGCTGTACTTGTACATAGCCAACTGGTCTGCCTCCTGCCAGTTGGGATTCTTAACCTGCTAAGTTCATTTCAGTTGTTTGTTTCATTGGCCCTGAAAAGCCCCAGCGGGGAGTGGTCAATTAAATGTGTATGTATGTATGTATTTATCAGTATTTCCTCATGGCTGAGAAGTGTGTTTGTCTCTGTGATGCTGTAGAGTGGAGTTATATTCAACTGAATACACCGAAATTCATAATGGCAGACATGTTTTTTTTTACAGAAAACAATGTTCCTGAAGCTAGTCTTCACGGATAAAAGCTAGAAAAGATGAAAAAAGCCGATCTTTTGTTTTGGCTGCGATGTAGAGTTGATTCATGTTAGGGTTGATTCATGCAAAGGAATGACCGTAAAAGCACAATTAGCAAAGCGGTGTTTTTGTATCTAATTTTTGATGTTTTACAAGGAGAGCTTAAATCCTTTTTTTTTTTTTAGTACAAAGCAAATGCTTTAAACCAAAATTTAATATTGTTGAGGCTCTCGCCACTGTTCGAAAGTTTGCTGTTATATATTTGCGAATTAAAATCAATCATTGTAAAGCAGTGTAAAATTTGTTATATCTTGTATCTGAGTCGAGGAAAACATTGCAAGTGTAGTGGCAGGGATAAAATTATAGTCGACCTTGATACAAGCAAGATCTACATGAAGGGAAAAGCCTGGGAATGCTCTATCTCCCTCCTAGGATCTTCAGCCCACAGTAAACAAGTTACTGAAATTAAATACCCAACAACTGGGTGGGGAAAACTCTTAAAAAGGTGCCTTTGCTTATCAAAGCGGTAATAAAAAAGCACATAAAAAATTATGGTAAAAGGATGGGAAGTGCGGACAACCATTCTGTTCCTACAATCGCAATGTGCAAAAAGTTTTCTGCAAGATGAATATTTAAAAGGATATTGAAGCAAATGATGATGAAAGCTATTTTTACTTTAAGTGTAAGTGTTATGACAGCTATAAAAAACATGAAGTTCCTCATTCTAAAGAAGTTGCCCCTTCCATTATATCTGCACAAGTAATGCATGCCACTTGCACATGTGCTTCAGGAAAATTTAATTCCTGTAATCACACACGAGCCCTCATGTTGAAAATTTGTAAATACTCATTGTTTGAGAGCAAAACAACTGAGAATCTCAATGATGAATTCGACGAAAATCCTTCTCTGGCATGTACATCAACTTTGCAAACTTTTTGGTAGGGGGATTCCTTTTTAATTAGGGGATTCCTTTTTAGTTAGGGGGATTCCGTATGGGTCTCAGGGAGTAGCGCCCCTGCCTTCCTGAGCTAGTTTTCCACCACATTTCTGAAAAATTGTGGGAGAGGCTTTAGTCTCGGGACCACTCTTGTCCGATAACTGAGGTTGAGGGTAAGCAAGGGCATGCTCCCCGTAAAAACTAAGTGCTCCAATAAAATCCTCATGATGGCAGCAACAATACATGGGCACCAGCCAGCCCAAAGGCTGGGGTGGGCCGCACTTGCCTACCACAAACAGGAAGGTGCAACCCCTCACCCTGGGCCACGCAAGCACTGCTTGCAGAATGATGGGAAGCCTGATAAGCGGTTTGGGGTGAGGGTGGGGACTTGAAATATAGGGAGTATGAGTGGGAGAGGTACACAGGTGTGTGAGGAACTGAGGAAGAGGAGGATGGATGTGATCGTGCTTGAGGAAGAAGTGTGAAGAATTAGATGTGTGTATGGTCTACAGAGTGGCAGATCGGCTACAGAGAAAGAGCATTTTTACAATGATTTGAGGAGTGAGTGGGATCTGCACAGCATGGGTGAGCTAGTATTGGGTATGGGTGATTTTAATGGACATGGTCGGAAACAGAGTGAGGGTCATGAGGATGTGCATGGAGGAAATGGAATTGGGGAGAGAAACGTGGAAGGAAAGATGTTGTTAGAGTTTTGTGATGAAAAGGAGTTGTGTGTGGCAAACATATGGTTCAGAAAAGGGGAAAAGAGGAAAGTGACATACAGTGCAGGAGGAAATGAGTCAGAGACTGACTTTGTACTGGTGGGCAAGGGAAATAGAAAGTATCTGAGAGATGTGAAGGTCATTCCAGGTGAGCTTCAGCACAGGTTGGTGGTCGTGGACCTGGTTAAGAAGAGGGTGAAGAAGGTGGTGAGAAAGGAAGCATTTGAAAGAAGGAAGGTCTGGAAGCTGAAGGAA
>BLAZ01000444.1:163055-170555 GCA_014633955.1 Acropora tenuis | reverse complement strand
TTTATTTTCAACCAGCCATCGATGAATATCATGCAGAATCATTAGTTTATAATATGCACATGTACACCCTCACACCAGTTCAACCAGCCTTGTCTCATATGTAAAAATTAGAGACTTTTACCATTGTTTGATGAAAACGAACTATTTTGGGAAAAAAACGTTCCTGAATGACTTGGTTTAGTTCTAGTTGTTTCTCTACGCCTAAAGAAGAGTTAATGAACTTGCCCTTACCTCTTCTTTTCAGGACTTCCTTCCGGCGAGGAAAGGATTTCAATCAGCTCATCCCCTTCAATCTTTACAGCACTGTTGAAATGACATTAAAATCTTGAGCAGATTTTTAGGTAAGCGATCAGCTTTTAATCTTACGGAACTCAGGAAACAGTCAAACTTCTGTTTGTACAAGGAAATGCTCCGGGTGGTTCCGGCAGGTTCTGGGTGGGTTCCAAGTTTTACATACACCCAAGAAAATAGGCATAATTAAGGTGTTTTTTGGTCAGCAATGAAGCATTGTCCCGGCGCCAGTCAATCAAGATAGTCTAGACATACATTCCTGTCATAATTTAGCTAGATGGCGCGATAACGGGAAGTAAGGAATGCACTATGCATGGCAAAAAGGAAAAAAAAAAGTTTTTTTGAACAAGGTGTCGAAGAAAGAATTGGAAATGATTATCGATGATATCACTTACTGGACAGGTAGCATCAGTATGATATGTTCCATCCAGAACTAGTTAAAATGTTTTTACATGTTTGTGGCTAACCACGTATCTTTTATTAGAGAAGATTCCAGTCCTTTTCTGTGGGTGTGTATAAACACCAAGTTAAATCCTGCTGATGATACGTCAAGAGGAGTAAGTGGGGAGTCTTTCATTCAAAATGACTGTTGGATAAAGGGGCCAGGCTCCCAAACAAGAAAAGAGTCTGTAGGGACAATTTATCTTCCATGTACAGAAGAACTTTCATGCAGATCCGGAAGGTTAAGATCGAGCTTTTCTCCTTTGCTCTCCAAGTCAGTAATGCCTGTACACGTCTCTCTCTTACTGCTGAGTATTTTTCGTCATGGTTTAAACTGCTCAAGTTTATTGCCCTGTCTTCTCTGTCAGAGAAGATTTGCTGAGAAGAGAAATTGGAGACAACAGAGCCATAGTTTTTCCAAAGAGACCTCAATTTTTTCCATGCTAGTTGCTGATGCCTCCAGACTTGGAAAGGGCGGAAAAAGAATTATCAACTTTCATCAAAGGATCGCTTTCGCAGAAGAAATAGATGCTTTAGAGCATGGCAGATCTGTCAAGAAATCAAGTGTGCTCGTGAAGCTAGATCCAATCCTCGCACAAGGCCTTCCCCATGTCAGTGGACATGTTGGTAGAGCTGCCTTAGCTGAAGACTCAAAACATCTGATTATTATTCCAAAGAATTCTCACCTCACCCATCTCATTGTTTACCATTTTTACTAGAACAATGCCCATTCTGGTAGAGACTAGGTATTGTCCCTTTCGTTAACAAGAGATTTCACACTCCTCCTGGTGTACAAAAGATGGCAGATCTGCCCCCCTGGTCACTCCCTATAAGTTCCCCTTCACATGTTTAGGAATAGACTATTTCGACCTGTTTCTTATACGCCAAGTCAAAAGCCAAGTTGAACATTATGGTGAATTCTTTACTTGTTTAGGACTGCAAGCTGTTCATCTACGAATTCCTCACTCCTTGGATACCGATTGCTTTATCCTTGCCCTTAGACACTTAATTGCCGGAAGAGGTTAAGTGAATCTGCTCTGACAATGGTTCAAACTTTTTTGGTGGTGAAAGAGAGCTTTGTACCATAAACCAAAACCGGAACCACGTCTAAATTTACCAATGCCTTCTGCAAAGTGTCTCATTATGGTGGCGTGTGGGAGAGGCTTATTAGGTCTACCCGTAAAGTTCTTAGTGGTCTGTGAAGGAACAAACCCTTGACAATGAAACTCTTCAGACCCTTATGTGTGAAGCAGAGAGTATCATCCATGGAAGACCTCTAACAAAAGTCTACGAAGATCCAAGGAATCTTCAGCCTCTGACTTTGAACCATTTGCTTCTTCTGCACCAAGACTCACCTCCTCCCCCTGGTTTATTTGCGGAGACCAACACTTACTCGAGAAGGAGATGCACCTAGGTGCAATATTTACTGACATCATCTGGAAAAGTTGGAAAAGGGAATATCTGCCGCTCTTACAAAAACGTCAGAAATGGTTCAATCCTAGGAGGAATTTTACAGTTGGAGACAACATAATCCTTGTTAATGATTCTACTTTCAGGAATGTGTGGCCTATTGGTTGTATTTCAGAGGTGTTTCCAGACAACCAAGGCATGGTTTGAAGACTTCAGCTTAAGAGCGTCCTATCACTAAGCTGTGCCTTCTGGAATCATGTGAGCATTTGTACCAAATTCCCTGATTGTTGGTGTTGTTCCAAAGAAGGCATGCTCCTTTCAATGAACCACTTTTGCTACCTTTGTTGTTTCAGCATTGAACAACGGCGCAGTTGTCAACAAAAACATTGACATGTTCACTTTGTAACTGAGTCTGACAAGACAACAACATCTTGTCAAGTGAATCAACCCCTATGAAGTTCCTGAAATAGTTGACAACAACGGGCCGAGTTCAGTTGGACTGAAAAAAAATTTCCGCAGCAACCTTGCCCCAAAGATGAGGTGGAACTTCATGTTGAAGTTATGATTCCGTACTTGTGAATCGCGATGTGTAAGGCAAACGTTGCACTGACCCATGAAGTCCCTCATTTAGATGCACTCCCGAAGTTAGTGAAAGCAACCCCCCGCCCAGGCCATTGTCACTCGATTGGGCTAAGGCAGGAGCCCATCAGATGCAACCTTTATTGAGCTAACCCTTTCCCGATTAGTTTTATAAATAGAAAAATTTTCATTTCTACTCAGCTTGAATAGCATGAATGTGCTTGCTGCCTGCTGTCATTTCTCTATTGTCATTGGCTCTTTCCTCTGTCTTTGCGTGAAGCCTCCTTAGGGAACCATGCTATTTATAAACCTGCTAGGGAAAGGGAATACTAGGATCCGCTGAACACTTAGCGCATTACAAGACTGAATGTAAGGGCGCAAGACTGGGTCACACTTATAAATGCTACCTTGCACACGTTCTAGTATGACTTGTTGAAGATTAGTACAAACTGGATCTTAGCCTGATTCCTGCTCAATTTGTGTCAGTCGAGACGCAGGAACTCAAAAGTTCGCTGTTTATCTGCTGTAGGCTACAGTGAAGTCAGCATTGAGGGATACAAGTTGTGCAGGCAAGACCGTTTGTGAAAATATGGTGGCGGTGCTTGTGCCTATATTTGGAAAGACATCAAAATTTCCGTTCTTGACAAACATCTGAAAGCTATTTTCAACAATTTTGGGTGAAACTTCAGTGCAAGAAACTACACTCAGTAGTTATTTACGTTGCTTACAGAGCCCCACATTGCCCAGTGTCTTGCTTTGAAGACCATCTGAAACCAAGTTTGATTGAAGCCCTCACTTTGAGCAAACTAATTATAATTCTAGGATACTTGAATTGTAACACCCTAAAAGAAAGCTATGAGAGCAAGGCTCTGGCAAATTTCTGCACAGATGTCAACCTCAAACAAATGATTTCAACACTACTCTTCTGGCTTATTACAACGGTTTGGTCCTGCCACATTTAGATTACGCAGACATTGTCTGTGGTGATCATCCTGGCTTGAAATCTGAGATGGAACAATTACAGGGATTTCAAAATAAGTTTGCCAAAAAAGTTTTAGAAAAGAACGTCTCCTATAAGGAAGCTACGAAAACCCTAAAGTGGCTGCCACTCGAATGTCGTCAACGTGGGCATCAATGTGAATTAGTACAGAACGCCATTAAAGGAAATATTCCTGAAAATTTTGACAAATTTAGATCGCCACTCAACTCTTCTCATGGTTACAATAGCAGGAACGGCTACCTGCCCAGATTGCCTAAAGTAAAAACTTATTGGTGAAGACGTGTTTCATCTTTTCAAATAACGAATGACTAGATGACTCTACTGATGGAGCCGAGGAGGCCTGTGCCATGTAACTGTTTTAAGAGACATTTAAGTAAATTTTTTGTTGAAATTACTGCAACATGAACAATTTACAGATTTTTATAACTCGTAAGATAAGATTAAAGGACAGTTCAACTTTTTTTAATGCAATAGAATATCATATATATCTTATGCTATTTTTCATTTTTAACTTTTAGCTAATCTCTTTATATTTTAGTTTCTTTTTGTTACAGAGGACCTTCCTGAAAACCATTTAACGTGATGGGAGTATCCTCTTTAAAGATTTGCTATTATTATTATTATTATTATTATTATTATTACAACAGCAGCATGTCAAGTCAGGTGAGGAAGCCGAACGTAAAATGGACAGAACAGATGAACAAGGATGTTTTGGAGTGCAAGAAAAAAGCACAGGGCTTGTTTCTTCAGAGAATACTCCTTGCAACGAGAATGGAAGGAAAAGAGGATATATTGACGTTATGAAGGAGTTGTGGGATGATATGGGATACAAGAATTTATAATTGAAGAGCCAAAACCTACGGGACCAGGCATCGAGGCTGGAGAAAAAAGGGAAATAATGGAATAGATCTATCCATCAGAGAGAGAAGTGTCGAGGATTTGGGGAATATCACATCTACAACTGAATACAACTGAATTCTAGTCCGGAAAATATTGGTAATGAAAGTCAAAACAACCAGAACAGAGAAAGTGGAAATGCTAATTCTCCTACAAGAGGCCTAAATTTGCATAGCGCAGAGCCAAAGCAAATCCCAGAGGAAATGAGAGTTACAATGGGCGACTGGCCAGATGTGTCTGATGATGTTCCTGAGTGTTTACCCAATTATACGACTGTCAACTTGCCAACATCCGTTAACTGTGGCCGAAATTCCAACGGAAGAATGATAACAATCACCACTGCTACGATTGATGATGCATACAATGGAACAACATGGAGAAAAAACACTTTCTTAGTCCCGTACGGTAAAACTGGTCGTGACTTTATTGACCAGTTAACAAAGCATATTGACGACTGTAACAATAGATCACCCTTGCAATACCTTGCACTAAAAGCCGCTATTGTTCTCCTCGCTACAAAAGCCTGGTCAGCGGTCGAAAGCAAAGGAACATCGAGAATGTCTTGAGAAAAGGTTAACACTCTGGTGAAAGGGCGAGATATAGTCTCTATTACGTGAAGAATGATCCAACGGCGCTTATCAAAGTCTAACAAGAATGATCCATCAAAATCTAACAAGAATGATCCACCAAATAAAGCGCGCATTTTTGCAAAGCTGGTCATGGAGGGCCAGATTAATTCGGCCCTGCGACATCTCAGTGAGGATGATAGCGATGGAGTATTACCGCTCACCGACGATGCTGTGAGGCAACTAAAAGAAAAGCACCAAGATGCGCAGAGGGCTCAGCTAGGGTCACTGTTGTTTGGGCTTGTTGAAGACATACCTGACTCGGTGTACCAAGGAATCAATGGAGAGCTTGTGAGAGAAGCGGCATTAAGAACTAAAGGGTCTGGCGGCCCTGTGGGTGTGGACGCCTATGGCTTCAAGAGGGTCTTGGCATGCAAGTCTTTTAAGAGATCAAGTATCAACCTATGTGAGTCGATTGCTACACTCACAATAAGACTTTGCACAGAATTTGTTGATCTGCTGACCATTGAGCCTATCATAGCCAGTCGCCTTATTCCCCTTGACAAAGGGAATCTGCGAGGTTCGCCCAATCAGCGTGGGCAAGGTGATTAGAAGAATAATTGGCAAATGCGTCTCTAGAGTCGCAAAACAAGATGTGATTGACGCTAGTGGGGCCATGCAAGTATGCCCTGGTCAGAAGAGCGGTTGAGAAGTGGCAATACATGCCATGTGCAAGATTTTTGAATGGATTCAACCGTCCACATGTATCCGAAATGTTATCGCATTCAAAAATTTCCACTCTAGAGAGCGGATTCAAAAATTTCCGGACTTGCTTGGGAATTCGCCATATGCGTGTGGACGATAGCCGTATCCGGAAAGAAAATGTTGCGGATTCAAAAATATCCGGATACGTGTGGACAGGGCCTAATTTGTCGTTGTCAATAAGAGTCCATACTACATTGCTCGCGTCAATGTGTCACGCAATGCGTTTTTCTTGACTCATGAAATCAGGAAATGACAATAAGAGACCAAGGCAATCATAAAAAGTATTTTCCCCCTTTGTGTCTCAAAAACTTCTATTTTACTACCATTTGCGTCCATCCTTGAAGCGTGACGAATTTTGCGTGAAAATCTACTTTGCAAAGGTTAACAGTTCGTCCGGTCGTGTGTCTCTTTTGAGCAATGAAACGTTAGTGGTTATGTTATGAAATTGACCACGTTTTTGACGACATACCAGCATGTTTTATTCTCGTGCTCTTCAAGTTTTCAGGTTTTTCGTGAAAGCAGAGATGTTTATAACTCAGTCAAGGAATCTAGAAGAGAGGTAAGTCTAACTCCCGTTAGTTTTCAAAGACAGGAAATATGCCGGGAAATTCGTATACTTTCAAGACTGGTGGACATTGCGAAAATAAATATGATTTACCTTCTATATCTCACTGTGAAACTGTAGTTAACTGAGATAGATCTGAAGTAGTGGTTTCAGCTGGGCTGTCTTCACACACTGCACTGTCATTGTCAGCGTCTGTCGGCTCTTGACGGGGTACTCTACTGACCCATATATCGAGAGACTGGCAAGATTTAGCAGCAGCCTTGGTACACAATAGTACACAAAAAAATAATTTTGCACCTTCGGACGTTCATGTGCTTGTACAAATAGAGAATACAACCCGATGCATTAGCAGACGTGTCTGACAAATATCGTGAGATCGCTCCCTTGTCATTGACTCGCTCGTCTAAACTCCCAGTCATTAATTGACTTGATTGTTGTTTGAAGAGAAAAAAAATATATTCAACTCACATCCACGACAAAGTAATAAATCAACTTCATCGCAAATATCTTCACTTCACTTGCTTCACTTCACTTGCTCAGAAGTTTTTAAATGACTTTATATGTCTCAATGACAATCCCTTAGAAGAAACAGTCTCGCGAGTAGTAAAACAGGAAATCTCCATACGAGAATCACAAATCCGATACGCATAGATGCATTTCCTTATAAACATTCGATCTTGAGAAGCACCGCTGACCTGTGGAAGGTTATTTCCTGGCATGCATGTTTCATTAAGATTAATTTATTGTGTTTAAGCTTAATTCGAATTACCGAGTCTTCAAAACTTCGCTAAATTGAATCTTCCTCTACGTGCTTTCCAGTACATGGTTTCGTTCTGTACAAAGCAGAAGGCAAAGTGTGTTTGCACCTGACTTTAGTAAGCTGAAATAGGGAAATGGGCTGCTGCTTCTGGAGATGAATAATAAGTCCAGCTGGAAGAAAAGTTTCCGAGGACTGGATTTCTGAATAATACGAGTGTTATGCGGAA
>BLAZ01000444.1:135555-145555 GCA_014633955.1 Acropora tenuis | reverse complement strand
ACTGATTGCAATCCTGTCCAATTCGCCGACCTCATCTTCATCAGCATCGCCACGACTCGACCCTCCAACGCGCCATGAGTCTCCAACACGCCACGAATTTTGGCTACAATAGTTAAATACTTCAAAGAAAAGATCTGACAATAGATAGGTAACTCAATCTTTCAATCTTTTCTTTCGATAAATGGCGAGATATTACGGAAGTAACGTTTAAGACGCCTTTCATGATTCTACATGTACTTCGAAGGATAAACGAAGGTTTTCAGCTACCGTACACATGTGCATGTGAAGACTCGGGCGTAAAGCCTTAACCTTGCGTGTTTTTTTTATTTTTGTGACGTCAGTGTAAAAAAAAAATGGTAACCACATACAAATCCTAGAAAATACCCTATTTTTGTTAAAATCTGTCAGAGCTAATTTAATATATTGAGATTAATGACAAATTACAGAATATTGGAAAAGCCCCAGAACAATGCTGGCTTTTTAACATTTCAAAATGTCAGGCAATATCATTTCCATGATGTGGCAAGGAAAGTTGAAATATCGAGGAGTCTGGGCCAAAATGAGGAAAATATGTGCCTGTCATTAGATGAGATGTTACCATGGTAACGGTTTGGATCCAAAAATTGACAACAAAAACATAAACCTTGTTTCAACAGTATCCATACTGGTAAGTCTCTACGGGGGAAAACTTTAAGGGAAATTGGGTAAGTTTTGTTTTCTAACTCGCGCTCTATGAGGACGATGTTCGTAGTAACTTGAGGGAGCCACCTTAAGGCAAACCACATCAAATCTGTTACGATTAAATAACTGAAAGGAGCCCCTGACTGTTTATACTGACCAAGAGCACCATTATAAAGGACAGAAAGAAAGAGCAAGGACCATCCATTGTTGTTTGTTTATATGGGAATAAATATGTCAAACATTATTATTGGCAGATTGCTACTTGCTTGGATTTGTTCTCCTAGTTCTGGCCCCTTCTAAATTAGGGATTGATGACGATGTGGTGTCTCTCCATCCGCTTCTGAATCCGTAGAAAGAGGTCTCTTTTGACCTTGTATGCCATTTTCATAAACCATATGTTCTTTTCCCTTTTGTACTTGTTCAGTTTCATCCTTTTGACTAATTTCCATTTCCTTATTAACCTTGTCAGGAACAGTTCCACTAGTTCCTTGATTTTCTGATTCCATTGATTGGGTTTTATCACCATGGTAGGACAAATCGTCAGGAACAGATGCTCTAGCTCCTTGATTTTCCTCCGCTTCATTTAAATCCGCTTTGTCACAATCATACAACATATGGCCTTTATTGTTACATCTTCTATAATCGATATCAGGACATTTCCTTCTTGTATGCACTTCCTGCCGACATTCGGAACAGACTGGCTGCTGATCATTATGTATAATCCGACACCATAGCCTGCCAATCTTCATGGAGTACGGAATCGATCTTGTGGCTCGTATCATTTTGACAAGGCGATTTCCATTTTCTATCCGGGGCAATTTGTGGTGTCTCTTGTATTTAAGTCGAAAAATTTCGCTTTTAATTTCGCCATTTGGCATTGGTGCCTCTATGACCTCGTCGTCCGCCACATATGAACGGAGACCCATTATACTTCATATATGGGTGACAACAAACGTGAAGTTCCTCCACATCAAAATCTTCTTCAATCAGAGCTTCGACCGCATTCTTTGATTTTCGTTCGACCAAAAATTCATCATTCCCGATATTTTAAAAAACTGTAATCTCTTCTGAAGTGAAACGCCAATTCCCATCTCCAACATTGATTTGAAAGGCAATCTTGAATGTTACTCTCCTTCCCTTTCGGTCGGCCATATTAGCCAACCTAACACTCGAAGAAACTTCCTACTTATAACACTATTCTCTAACTCCACTTGCAATAAAAACACCAAAATATAAAGTACTCTGTCCTTAAAAGCACAAATATGTAAACGAAAGAGCCCGATGTACAAGCCTCAGAGAGGATTTTGCAGATTATCTCGGATCGCACGAGTTCATGTCCTTTTGCTGTGGTATGCTCGTAGACTAGACACGTTTGTAAATCTTTGCATTATTGCTGTTCCCAAAGGAACACGGTAATCTTCAAATATAAATCATGTTCAATTTTTCACAAAATACTGCAACAGACTAACAGGCAAACTTCTCAGCAAACACTGTAAGGTAAACCTAGACCTCAGTGACTTAATAAAGGCAAGAAATCCATGGATGACATAGAGAACATCCGAGCAAGTCCCCGTCTTTTCCCTGTGGAGTGATTGTAGAAAAGAAGCGTTTGCAACTCTTGGTTTCTTACTACTCATGGTTTTTAAGTTTGTGTGCTGCTATGGCTTTTCATGGCATTTTCTTTCTTTAATTTTACCTTTGTATCTCTAAAAAGTACAAAACAGACACTGTGCAAAGCAAGCAAGGCATTTTTATTTAGAACTCAACATCAATATGTTGTAGCAATGTACTCACAGTGATGTCAATTAGAATTTTTAGCCTTGCTTAACAAAACACAACGCATCTTTTAAAACAGCCAGAGAAATTCAGTCATGTTGTAAAGGTAAAAAAGAAAGAAAAAACAATCTTTAATAATATGAGGTATTCCCAGGCAGTCAACCATCCAAGTGCTATCGTCGCTCAACAGGTCCTACCTTTGTGGATGGTCTGTAGACTTGTTCTCCTGTCTCTAAAAAGTACGAAACCGACACTGTGTAAAGGAAGCAAGGCGTTGTTATTTAGATATCAACATCAATATGTTGTAGCAATGTGCTGATAGTGACGACAATTTGAATTTTTAGGCTTGCTTGACAAAACACAGCTGATCTTCTAGAACAGCCAAAGCAATTCAATCATGTTGTAAAACATAAAAATTCTTTTTTTTCTATAAAGGCTCAAAAAGAGCTCTTTCATTTACAGTTAAAATGGGTTAATAACTCCATATTGCTTCTTATTAATGACAATAACACTCCTTAGATTTAAGGCTAGGCTCATGTACAGGTTTGACAAAAGTGTCCACGTTGCATTTCAATAAAACTAGTTACTTACAAGTTGAATATTAGGCTATTGTCTCAGTTATGGTCAAAGTGTTACCTTTGCTCCAAAAATTCCAATTACTTATACATTGATGCTAGGCTATTGTTTACAGTTTTTACCGGGATGTTAACATGATATTTGGATAATTTCAGTAACTGGTCTATTATTTATAATCTCGGCCAGAAAAGATCAAATTAATGTAAACATTAGTTTTTGAGTCTTTACACGTGCTAATGTCGAATTCAAGCACCAAAGTTCCTGGAATTCAGTCATTTTATCAAGCATCATGTGAAGCTTGAACTGGAAGTTGAGATGGCTTTTAACAAAGGCCCGAAAGATCAAGACTGGTTGGTGTTGTTTGGTTTCGGGCTCTATAGTTAACAGCTGATTTGTGAATGGCGAAGCGTGCTACACACAGAACACAATTAACTGGATGAATAGCTCTCCGAGGCATGTGTATCTGGTTACTCGGAACCCATCCCAGCAACTTGATGTCATTTGTAATCCTCAGACAACTATTAGTGATTCTGTCCACGTAGGATTTTACTTGGTTCCAGAGAGGGTTTGTTGAAGCACAGTCGGTTAATACGTGGTTAATATTCTCTATTTGTCCGCACCTGTGGCATCTTGGGGTGGCATATACACCCATCCGGTAGACAGAGAGGGCAGTGGGAAGAACTCGGTGGGCTAACTTCCAGTTCAGATCACCTAGCATGTTGGGCACGAGAGGTGGATATACATTGGCCCAAAAGGCAGAGTTGAACGATGGTTAAGGCTGGAGCATGTGTCACCAGAATTCAAGCTCTGGGGGAACGATTGAAGTGTCAAGGGGCTGACAATAAAACATGGCGGGGGTATTGTCACCAAGGTCAATCAGACAATTTCCTGCAGCACTAGGAATGGAGCTGAAGCGTGGTTGTAACAAGTATCGTTTCTCCTCCTGTGTTTGCATTAATTGAATCTTCCACAGATGGGGGACAGCGTTCAATACTGAATTCACGAGCAGTCAGGCGAAGTGGACGATCAGGCTGCCCATCGTTTCCGGTAAGGATCTCATGGATGGGATGCAAGGGCAGGAATTACTTCATAGCAGATAGCTGGGTCAGGCCGCATTTTCCCCATTCTTTGTAACAGAGTGGCTTACCATCAGCAGTAATAAGATTGTTTCGAAAGAGTGGTTCGTTGAGTATATCTGGAAAAGACTCCGGGATGTGTGAACGACAGTGAAAAGGTTTGTCCTTGAGCCAGGCAGATCATAGTTCCTTGTGGAAAGGTGAAAGATGATGGTCAATATCCTGAGTATTAAAGTTCAGGGCAAGAGTGAGTTTGCAAAGTCGCATACCGGAGACGCCAAGAAAGAAGGCAGTGAAGTATTTCCAGTTTGCATGTTCCACGCGAAAAGCCTGCACAAAATGGTAAGGTGCAGAGCCTGTTTCTTGGTTTGAAGTCGCACGTTGTTAAATCCACCTTTGCTTAGTGGGAGAGCTAAGACATCTCGGTTTACAAATGGATTTTTATTGGACCAAAAGAAATGAAAGATAATCTGTTCAATCCTGGTAGATGCCCAAACGGGTGCAAACAAAGAAGTAGCATTATACCAAAGGGTAAAGGTAAGCAGAGCGTTGATGATCAGAACTTTGCCTTTAAAGCTGAAATCTCTATGGCACCATGCATCTATATTGTTGTTGAGTTTGTTGAATTTTGTTTCCCAGTTCAAGCGAGAACACGTTACCGATGAACTGGCCGAAAACCTTATGTTTTGGGATGTAGCGTAGTTTTTCGGTTATAAGGCGCACGGTTTTTTCAAGAAAAATCTGTCCTGGCAAGTTAGTGCTAAAATTGGGGTGCGCCTTATAGCTAAGTATTTTCGCGCAACAAAATCTTAAGATCACAATTTGAGAAGAACTTGCAGTTAAACAACACAAGAAAAGGACACTAGTTGTCGGTCATTGAAGGCTTTAGCGACTAAATGAGCGGGTATCTCTTGTCAAGCTTTGTGAATCCACTGTGATGAAACAAGTTCCTCACTCGGCGCTCGCTTTTTCCCCAACGGAGCGTAATTAAACGGACCGTTCATCATCCAAGCCTGATATTGCGAGCGCACCTTGTTCTTAAATGAATTGTTTATAATACATTTCTCCACACTAAACGACTTCAAGAGAAAAGCAAATAAGCGGAAATTTGCATATGTGCTTAATAGCACGTGTTCCGTAACATGACACCCATGAAAACAATACAAGCGCTTGAACCTTGTCTCGAATTCCGAGATTCGTGTGTGTGGCTCGTTCTACTGGGCACAAACAGTGTGGCGATAAATTTGCAACTGAGTTTTAAATCAGGTGATTGATGTTTTTCATAGGACAAAATCGATCATTGAATATTCGATCATATGAATAAGTCGGAAGGTTTAAATGAATGTGTATGTGTTGTATGCTTATCATTACAGGTGTGTAACTTTTAGCTCTTGTTTTGACCTATAATTGTTCTCAGATTCAACACAACCTTTTGAGAACTCTCAATTTTTTGGTGTGTCTTGTAACCGAGTATTTTCACTTAATTTTCAGTTTGAGAATTTAGCTTGATTAAATTGCTAAGTTGGGGATGCGTCTTATAACCGAGTGCGCCCAATAACCGAAAAACTATGGTAATCTTTAAAACGATTGAACCCATGGGTCTGATCCGATCGCAAAGCGAAGCCTCCGCACCATAATCCTTTGCACTTATACTTGTTTATCTTCGCTCCAGATGCACGTTCAAACAGATCAAAAATTTGAAAAGCTTCAGTGTTCAAATTATCATTGACAAGAAGTAGGGTGGTGTCGTCGGCAAACTGAGTAAGCTTCACTTCGACATCTGCAGGTCTAGGAGGCAAGAGTCCGTTAGTTTTTTAGTTCGGTATGATGTTGATAGCCAGGGCCTCAGCCCTCAGGATGTAAAGGGGCATCGACACCGCACATCCCTGCCGTAACCCTCTTCGGAGGCCAATAAATGATGTCAGCCAACCGTTGGTAAAAACCAAACTAGAAAGAGAGTTATAAAGTACCTGTATCCACTGAGTAAAAGCCAGGCCGAAATCAAAAGCCTCCAAGATAATGAACAAAAAGTAAAAAAGTCCTGTGAAACTTGGTCAAAGGCCTTTATCTGATCGACGCCGATAACCGCAAGGGGGATATCGCAATAGTTCACATAGTAGATCAGATCATGTAGCAGTGATCACATTGTCCATCTTTTCACGGAATCTGATGTGTGTGGACTATCAAGGGCAGCACCCGTTGTAAGCGGTTAGGTAGAGCTTTCGTTAGAATTTTATAATCTGTGGTTAGGAGAGTTATTGGCCTCCAGTTCTTTAGCAGAGTTCAATCTCCCTTCTTGAAAACAAGTGAGTTGATCCCTCGGCGTCGGGCGTAATTGTAAACAAGTAACAGCTTGTTGCTAAAGTAAGGCCAAAAGTGTCTATAGAAGTTTGTCGAGAGTCTGTCCACCCCAGGGGATTTGTTGTTCTCCATGGAAAAGGGCTTCTCTTAGTTCCTCTTCAGTGAGTCTGTCATTACAAGTAGCATGTGCCTCTTCTGTCAATTTGGGAAAATCTACACCCAGAAACAAACTGCAGGCCAATTCATCAAAGGATTCAGCAGAACAAAGATTCCTATAGAAATGATAAGGGTCAGTTACTGTGTCCATATTATCCTTTGTTAGAACTCTCATAGTGTGATCGGCCTTCCTTTTTTTCCCAAAGGAAAGAAGTAGCGAGAGCTTTTCTTCCATAAAGCGGGCCTTGGCCCGGATTTTCGTAGATTCGAGACCCCTTATGTCAACCTGTTTTAGTTTTTCTTTGACCAGCAAAAAGCATTCAATATCAGGGGCATTTCCACTCTGCTCTTTTAGTGACAGTCTCTCGAGTTATTGTTCTAATTGAAGACGCTCGTGACACCGTAACTTTCCTCTAATCTTCGCACGCCGAATCAATATCAATTTAAAATGAAATTGAGTCTTATCCCACCAAACCAGTGGGCTCTCAAAATGATCCATCTTTGTCCGCCAATCATCCCAAAAGAGCTATGTGTCATGTTAAAAAAAGAAACTGTCAGACAGTAAATCATTGTTGAAATGCCAAAAGCCAGGCCCACGCAAGACTTGATCAAAGTTCAAATTTCAAATTTAACAACCCGTCATCATGATCAGAGTTTGCATAGGGTGCTGCACGTATATATGGATCTAAGGATTTGGATATTAAGAAGAAGTCAATACGAGTCTGAAAAAGGAATTGTCACTAATATTCTTGCTGGTTCACGTAAAGTTTCGTTCATTCTTATAGCATCTCCTCCATATATCACAATAAGCAAAACGAGCGATTAAAGTATTTAGTTAAAATACAGCTGAATGTCTTGGATTGGGATCACCACCAAACTTGTCAAGCTTTGAGTCGAAGATACTGGTTGAAATCACCAGCGATGATATTCTTATGTGAAGAGAGAAAGATGTTTAGGTCAGCAAAAAAGGCACCCCACTCGAAGTCATTGTTGGGTGCATAAACATTTACAATATTTCAGATATGATCATTGATGTCTAACAGGATGTTAACAATGCGACCTTCATTATCATTCTGAACTTGCTTCAAAATATGATGAAGCCCCAGACCACAGAGACGACTCGGACATTAGCAGTCTCATGAGCAAAGTAGATGTCGCCTTTCTATTGTCTTTTAATTATCATCTCTAGGTTACTTGCAAACAAATAAGATCAAACTTCTTACGATTGAAAAATTGAAGGGCAACTTCATGTTTATTGGAAGAGCGCAGTCCTTGTGCATTTAAGCTGACCAGAATTACCATAAATAAATATCGAAGGAGACAAAAATGCGTAGTATCCATCGACACTCAACCGATAGAAAAATGCAGCAATATTATTTGGAAGTAAGCTGATCTTTGGTCGACGGTTTCTCCCTTTTCCTAGCAGCAGGCAAATTGGGAACTGGTTTGCACTTTTGGCGGTGTAGCTGTGTTTTTGCATTTTCTTCAGAGTCAGTGAAGTGTGGCCGTTTCTGTCCTGGAATAGTATCGTCATGGTCCATATTATCCCGCAAACTATCTTGTGCATTTTCTTGTAAAACTTCCTGAGTGTTCTCCTGTATATTTTCCTGCATTTTGTCGTCTCCATCATTGTCCAGTTCATTCTCAATTGCAGTTCCCTCAGGGATTGGGGTAGGGTCTCTTTGAGCATCATTGTTAACATCCTTTTGAGTATATGGCCTTTCGTTTTAGAGAGGCAAATTGGCCTACATTCAATCTCCGGGCATTTTCTCCTTACGTGTCCTTCCTGATGACATTCTGAGCATATACACCGAATGCATAAATGGCGGCTTAATGATTATTCTTTTATATGAATGCTAATTAGACTGACTAGCCTGATTTTTGTGTGAAAATTCTTTTGTATTTTTCGCATGCTGACGAGGCTAGAGAGGCTAATTAGCACAAAGATAAAAGAATAATTAATTGGCAGCCATTTTTGCATTCGGTCTATTGGTTGCTGATTATTGTGAATAATACGGCACCATTAGCCCCCAATCTTTATCGAGTAGGGGATCAATTTTGTGGCTAGGACCATCTTAACAACAGTTTCCATTTTCAATGCCAGACAATTCATGTCTTTTTGGTATTTAAGGTGAAGAATGTCACTCTTTATCTCACCATAAGGGGCCACCGCCTCCAAAATTTGAGCGTCCTCAACAAATGAGGTCCAAAATACTGACATTAGTGAAGAAGCAGTGAGTCCATTGGGTGGGAAGGGCTTGTTGTATTTTAGTTAGTTCGTGTGTTTTCTGTTGTAGTTTGCGTACATGTTCATCCTCTTGGTGGGTAAGTAGTTCGTGAATTGCCAATGCAGGCTTGAAACCTGCGGAGCCCTGTTAGTGCCACCTGCATGTGTGTATACTTTTTAATTTTCTGGCGAGACTTTTTTGCCTTAGACGTGACTCTTGTTTTTATTCGTGTCAGTGGTGCGACTTTTTTTTATTTTGCACTACTTTTTTTCATTCGGTGCAACTTTTTTTATTTGGTGCCACTTTTTTTTATTCAGCGCGACTTTTTTTTATTTGACGCGACTTTTTTTTATTGGGCACGACTTTTTTTTATTGGGCACAACCTTTTTTATTTGGCACGACTTCTTTTTTCTAGCTACTGAAAGCAACAAGGTTCCTTCATCACTGTAGATTCATAGTTCAAAATGGCGGCTGCAAAGAACATACACAACAATCTCATTGAGGAATATTTCCATATGGGTTTTCGCTACAAGTAAATCATTAATTGCCTTTTCTTAAACCATGAGCTTAACTTAAGTTTACGGCAGCTTAAGCGAGTGTTATCGAAAAAAAACCTTAGACGACGACGCTTAAGCATCTTCAATGAGGTAGTAGACGCCATAGAAGAGGAGTTGAACGGCAGTGGGAGCGTTGTTGGGTATGGAAGTATGTGGCAGAAACTAGTGGTGAACCATAAATTGTCTGTCAGCAAAGAATTTGTTTGAAATGCATTAAGAATATAAGGGGTAGAAAGACGCTCGAGGCACAGACTTCAAAGGCCGCAATATCATGCACAGGGTCCAAATTTTATTTGGCACATTTTTTTTTTATTAATACTATACCAACTTGCAATTACAATGCATACACTGCTTACAATAATAACAATACCTACCATACGGACTCCACTTACAACATTACCTACCGATAAAACTAACAGTCTTACTTACAATACTAGTTCGCACAGTCTTAATAGTATCAATAGTTATAAAATACTTGGTATTAATTCAATAGGTGGGCCCAAGTAGATTGAAAGTTGTTTAGTGATTTGTTTTCAAGAGAGACTTCTCTTAAAATGTTCATTTTTGTTCTAAGCCGAGAAAGAAAGCTGTCAAAATCCAACTTGTTATTTCGTACGCTGGTGCAAAAAATATGATATTTTGCAAGGAC
>BLAZ01000444.1:115235-122735 GCA_014633955.1 Acropora tenuis | reverse complement strand
ATGAAACGCAGCCCACGAAGCCTTTTCTGAAGGGCTAAAATTTTGTTTTCGAGCCTTGCGTGAGATAGCTGGGGAAGCCATTTTGCAGCACTCGCAACTTGCTCACCATGGCAACATTATCCGATCGCTTATTATAGGATGCTAACCTGTCCTCTAACTGCGCTTGGAACAACGCAATTTTAACAGCGAGTTAACAAACTCACGTTTAAGAAATTGAACCTCCGGTTAGGCCTAGGCTTTTCCTGAGACGTTTATATCGTATCTAGTTTGGACAACAACTGCAGCCAATTACAGCCGACATAGGCTTAATACTGCGACTGCAAAACAAAAATGCTCCTATTCTACGCCATTATACAATGGTAAGTCAAATTCATTCTCAGATCAAATATGAAATGAGAAAATTAGTTAATACGGAGTGCTCATTTCAATGTAACCGATGCGACTAGTAAATGTAAACAAACACTCAAAGGTTAATTTGAGGTCACTAAGTGCACAATTTCTTCGAATTGGTGGACTCACTGTGAAGCACTCAATGAAAAATCCAACCAAAATTTTAATGTACGTTAAATCTCTATATCTCAAGGCTTAAAAACCAAAACTTGGAGGAATTTGGAGAATTCCCATAGCCATGGGCTCGATTTCAGTTGTGCCTATGAATTTTCGCATTTGTGAACTCTTGTGAACTTGCCATTTAGAATACGCTTAACAAGCGTTAATTTTACACTTCAGAACCGGAAACTTGTCATAAATAGGATGTGAGATTTCCATTTTATAGAGATCAAGTGTTAGATTGCCGATAGGTTAACATGTTTGGTTACGCCAAGCAGTTTTCTCGGCCAGTCAATTGTCCCTTGTGAGGCGGCTTATTTGAGGCGTTAGACGAGCGAAATTCAAAATCTCAAATAATTACAAAAATCGGCTGTATTTCAGAAAATAAACCCCACAAGGTTTTTAAACTCGTCAGTACCTCTCTGTAGACCGAAAATGAGGATTTTCTGAAAATGAAGAATTTTCCGTCTTGCTCGGTTTTCCTGTGCATTCTCTCTTAAAATGTATAATCATTGGTACTTTATTAATTACAATATTGCGACAAAATTAATTATTTTTGTTTGTTTTAAAAAAAAAAACAATCATTGCAAGATTGTAGTTGTCTAATTGGTTTTTGCATCTTATTTCATGCTGTTGGTGGCTAATATTATTTGGTATCCGTATATAAAATTTTCTTTTTTTTTTTCCTGCAGTGTAGCTTCAGTATTTTTGTACATACTTCCACTTTCGCTCTATGGGTGAAAAGTGATTTGATTATTGCTGATTGTGGCTAAGGCATGGCCTATACACCAAGTCGAAGCAAAATCAGCCTCTTTGTTTTGCATTTTATAATACTTGTGCTGAAATTTCAGGTGCATTTTGACAGATGCTGAAAAGAGATGTTCAGGTAGGCTAACGACTTGGTTGGTTCTATAGTCTACTGCAGATTTATGAATCGCCCATGGCCGCGCAATTGTCAGCGTCCAGTTGAGTAAGTTTAGTACGTCCGTGTCGTGGATTATATTGGTATGCCATTTAAGTCCAAAGAGTTTAATATCTTCCGCGAGTCGTAGGGTGGTATTTGTCATTTTGTTAATGTAGTTTTGAACATTAGTCCAAAGTGCATTCGTGGAATGACAATGGAGAAAAACATGCTCTGGTGTGACAATCAGTGATGGCATTTTGATGTGTTGTGAACTGTGGCACAATGGAGCGATAAGGCTGTAGGTAGAATTCGATGTGCTATTTTCCAGTTAACATCGCCCTGTTTATTTATAGTTAACTTAGAGTATCTCGTTTTCCAGAAGATGTTGTCAAAGATCGCTTATTGAGGTAAGTTTGTTGCCAATTATGTAATGCTGGAGTTTGGGTTCGTCTAAGCTGTTGAATATGTCGGTAGAAGTGTTTAGTTTTACATGTGTTCAGTCAGGATGCTTATTTGGATCTGCTGTACGTATCACAAAAATCGGTTGTAGTGTATTTTGTTGTGAGACATTGTGTTGGTGTATTTATCGTGTCCAGTGAGTTGGAAGTGCTTGTTGGATGGGGTGAGTTCGTGAGGCGTGCATTCTAATGTACGTGTTGAGTGCTCAGTATCGTGTGTAATTAGTTCATGAATGGCTAAGGTTGGCATGAAACCAGGTATGACTGAATAATAGAGGTCTTCGACAAAAATTATTCCAGCCTTGATCCAGTCAGGATAGTAAAAGGTGTCGTTGTTGATAAAAATAAGTGGATTGCTAAAAAGTGGTTCCTTCATAACATCACGTAAGGTAATTGGTAGATTAGTTCTTGCGTGTTTGTTAGCATGAGCGTGCCAAGCAGTGAGTAGGTCCCTGAGAAAGGCTGGTAGATGGTGGTCGATGTGCTGTATAATGTTGTCAAGGACTAATGTATATTTTCCATTTGGCATATTAGTTAAGTGTAAAAGATGGCTTGTAAGAAATTTCCAGTCTGCTTGTTCATGAGTGAGGAGACGTTTGATCTTATTAAGGTGAAGTGCTTGGATTTTATCATAAATACATGGTATATTCAAAACACCTTTTTTGATCGGTAGCGCTAAAACGTCACGGTTCAGTAGTGGTCGTTTGTTGTGCCATAAAAAAATTTCCTTTGCAGCCCAGGATAGAAAGTGAACGTTAGTTGCAATATACCAGAGGGTTGATGTTAGGAGTCCATTTATCTTACCTCTCAGGCTAAGATAACGATGTCTCCAGGCAGCTGTAATATTACGGAGTTTATGGATTTTTGCTTCTAGGTTTTTGTCGGTACAGTCGGTGTATCCGACGTATAGGCCAAGTAGTTTATCAGGTAGATATGTGTTTGTCCATTCAAACAGCATGGGGGCATCAGATCTAGTCTTGTATGAGCAACTCCAAAGACCCTTGCATTTTTGTAGGTTGATTTTTGCACCTGAGGCATTTTCGTAGGCTTTAAAGATTTCAAGGGCATTTGTGATGGAGAGGTCGTCGGCGTACACGTATTGTGATATTTTTGGGGTCACGTTTGGGTGTTGCAGTCCTTTGATAACCCGATGAGCTCTGATGTGAGTGGCTAAGAGCTCTGCTGTCAGCACTTATATAGGAGCATTGATAATGCACAACCCTGGTGCAGACTGCATCCAATAGAGATGAAAGTAGTATTAAAAAGTATTTCAAAATTATTTGAAATGTGAGTACTGAATTCATGTTGGTGAAGAAGTGACATGCAGAAAGCTTGTTGTCCATTTTATGCTTTATTATTGTTCGAAAACTTTCTAAAGAAAAGGGTTTGATCCTGAACTTTATGAATCAAAATTTATTTCGTTGCGTACGTTTTTAACACAAAGTGTGTTGCTTGTTTGCACCGATGCAATGATACAGGAAAGTTTGTTTTTGTCACTGACAGTAAATATGCTGTTTGTTTCGATGAGGAAAGGATGGAAAAGGTGTTTCGGAGGTTTTGCGGATTCATCATAATGTTCGAACCATGTCACGATGTGTGATATTCGAGCTTAATAAATTTGTATATGTGGGTTAAAATTTGCTATGCAAGCAGTGCTCGTAAATATGATGTAACGTCCAGGTTCTTGTGACATTCATGCTCTTACGTCCTTTAAAATTGTCGACATTGTCACACAATGTAATTGCGTCATCAAGAAAATCCAAAACTGTGGGGGTTGATTAAATACTGTTCCCTAGAATGACAGATTTTTTAGCCATTTTGTATTTCAAGAGCTAGACACAAATTTAGACCATTTATACGAAAGAAATACCATGCGAACGTACTAAAATCCTGTCTCTAGCCTTGCGCTTGTATGGGCTTCTTTAATTCCGATGCTTTACTGGTCTTCGCATTTAGTGAATCATTCTTTGCAACTGGTTACATGGGGCAGGACCAGTGACCAACTATCTGCAAATTTAAAATGAAACTCTCTATACCACCTAAGTTAGTGTTGTGTAACACGTGCAAACAGGCAACCCAGTTCCCCCTTATGGAGGGTCTAGTTTTATAAAAGTTGTAAGTTTCAGTGATGATGATGTTTGGTTTGTTGGTGTCGCTCTAAAGAATAACGCGAGCTTTTCTTGCCTTCTTCAGTTTATTGAATTTTCATTTTAAATGTCGAAGTAGCCGACTCTCGGAGGAGATATTGTTGGAATTCTGTTTTCGCTTCGAGGTATTGTTTTGAAATAGTTTGGTCACCAGCTGTTAATTCCTGTTTGAGATGTTGAACTTTCTGTTGTAGCTGTCTACGTTCGTGGCGTTCCGTTTTTCGCAGTTGGGAGCTTCTCTTAATGGCAATAATTTAAAATCTGTATTTTGCGGCATCCCACCAATGGAGAGGTGTAGTAAATTCGTTTTTCTTAGAAAGCCATTTGAACCAGAAATGATTTACCCTCGCGTTAAATCTATCGTCCTTCAACAAGTTATTGTTAAAAAGTCGATATCCCTCGCCACGTGGTTGAGTGTTAAAATCAAAGGTGAGGCTGATAAGGTCATGATCGGAGAAGGAAAAAGGTATTATGTGTTTGTTAGTGACATGGTTTGAAAGAGTAGAAGAGATATAGAATCTGTTGATACGTGTATGGATGTATCTGTTGTCATGAGAGGTTTTGCCTGTCCATGTAAATTTTCGTGTGTTACGGTTTCTGTCACGCCATATATCAGTCATATTATATTGTTGCATTATAGTGTGTAGAAAGGTCGTGGCAGTTTGTCGCGCATACGGATTTCCTCCAAATTTGTCTATTTTGTTATCCAAAATGCAGTTGAAATCTCCACCCAAAATGTTGTCGTCCGTGATGGAAGGGAAATTCGAAATCATAGCAAAATAATGTCTACATTCAAGATCTGTCATCGGAGCGTAGATGTTAATCAAATTTAGTTTGTTAACAGCATTAAATGTTCGCCCTTGCAAGTCACGCACATTATGATGGTTTCGATAATCAAAAAGCAGATGAAAAAAAATGGAAGTACCTCTTGCATTAGGTTCAAAATTATTGAAAATTATATCACCAGCCCATTCCCTCAAAATTTCTGGTCTTAGGTAATCGGTCCAATGTGTTTCCTGTAAGAAAGAAATATCATATTTTTGTTGCTTAATTAAATTGAAAACAGTCCGTCTGCTGTTTACATTCCGCAGACCTGGCGTACTAATGATAATGAGGTTGAAAATGTAAACAAAGGGTAAGAAATAAAATACGTTAAGTAGCATGTCGAATGTTTGGTTCTTACGATTTGTGTGTTTGATCTTTGTGTTTCTTCGATCGCTTGGCTCCATTCACGTTAGTTGGTTTCACTTTTTTGTGTCGCGACAGTGGAGAAGGGTCGGTGTCAGTGACGTTGGAAGGCGTCATTTTCTTGTAAATGCGAAGGGGTATTTTCAAGGGCTGTTACATGCATTTCTTCTATAGTTGGTTCTTGTTCATTGTTAACTTCGTTGGTGTCCCCCCTGATTTCTGGTTCCTTGTGGTTCTCAGGAGTTTCCATTGGCGTGAGATCGTTTGTTGCGTTAGCATTCTTGTTGACTGTTTCAGTTTGAAACGGTCGGACAATGAAATGAAACATCACCCAGTTGGTGGCACTTTCTGCACTCAATGGTTGATTGTTGTGAATGATCCTACACCATTTGCCGTCGATCTCCAAAGAGTATGGAATCAACGGCGAAGTAAGAACCATCCTTGCTAATCTATTGCCGTTTTCCAGGCACTTGTCCTTTAATTTCGCCGTATTGTTGGAGCTTCTCACAGATATCTTCGTCACTGATATAAGCTTTGAGTCCAAGTATACTATCATTGAGGTAGAGACCGTGAGGCAGGTGACATCTGATATGATTATTGCCAGTATCAAAGCCATTTTCGATGATTTCTTGTGCTTGATTTGAGCTTGTTAATTCCACTAAATATTGATTTGCGGTCCCCCATATTGGGGTGACCACGTAATCGAAACAAGTTCTGTAAAAATAGTCAGATATAAAACTTTTCCAATAAGGCCTCTAAAACGTTGGCAAGACAAGGCACACGATTTAAACGCTAGATGTCAGATATAAGATGTCACCTGCCTCACGATTTCTACCTCAATGATAGTATACTTGGACTCAAAGCTTATATCAGTGACGAAGATATCTGTGAGAAGCTCCAACAATACGGCGAAATTAAAGGACAAGTGCCTGGAAAACAGCAATAGATTAGCAAGGATGGTTCTTACTTCGCCGTCGATTCCATACTCTTTGGAGACTCAAAGCTTATATCAGTGACGAAGATATCTGTGAGAAGCTCCAACAATACGGCGAAATTAAAGGACAAGTGCCTGGAAAACGGCAATAGATTAGCAAGGATGGTTCTTACTTCGCCGTCGATTCCATACTCTTTGGAGATCGACGGCAAATGGTGTAGGATCATTCACAACAATCAACCATTGAGTGCAGAAAGTGCCACCAACTGCGGCATGTTTCAATTCATTGTCCGACCAATGTCTTACACCATACTGAAACAGTTGACAAGAACTCTAACACAATGAATGATCCCACGCCACTGGAAAATCCTGAGAACCACAACGAACAAGAAATCGCGATGGACACAAACAAAGTTAACAATGAACCAGAATCAACTATAGAAGAAGCTTACAAAACAGCCCTTGAAAATACCACTTTGCAATCAAAAGAAAATAACGCCTCCAACATTAAAAGACTACATCAAACGGAAACTGCCTCGGATCCTGCTCCATTACCTCCGTGCAAAAAGTGAAACCAACTCCAAACGTGAATGCAGCCAAGCGACCGAAGAAACACAAGGATCAAACACACAAATCTTAAGATAGAACATTCAATCGTATGTTATTTTTTTTCCTTGTTGTTTACGTTTTCACTTTTATTAGCATTACTTTACAAGGTCTGCGAAATTCAAATCGCAGACACACTGTCTTCAATTTAATTAAAATCAAAGTGCACGGAATACACGCACTTTGATCGTCAAGTCAGCCTTCCCTGCAGGTACTTCCCACGCAGGTGTGGCTGACATCATTGTTAAGTCTTTGGTGAGTCAGATTGACTCCATTCAGGTCTGCCCGGGAGTTATTATTCGTATTAGTTTTTAGGAGCCCAGTCTAAAAAGACCTATGAGGAGGCCAGCTCCATTTCTTTTGAAGATGTTACTTGTCAGGTGGTCTGTCCGACCTCTATTACTTTTGTTTTGGTGTATTTGTTCCTGTTTGAGGGTAGTATTGACCGGGTTAGAGAGGCTATTAAGTACTTTTGTGATATTAAGGATATTAAATTCGAACATTGGACCAATGTACGTGGGGTTGCTACTGGCACCCGTATTGTGCGTATGGTGTGGCAACATCAAATTCCACGAAATGTAGTCATTGACGGAGTTAAATGTATGGTCTGGTGTGTAAAGGCCAGCCCTTAGTTTGTGACATTTGTTCAAGCAACCATAAAGCGATGAATTGCCCACTTCGCGGTAAGTGCCTGCGCTGTCATCAGGCAGGTCA
>BLAZ01000444.1:106646-110800 GCA_014633955.1 Acropora tenuis | reverse complement strand
TATTGTCTCAAATGCCTCTTCACCAGTCGTAGAGGTATTGTCCAACCCTTGCAAGGACGTCTAGCAGACGGAAACAGGTACACTCTTTTAGAGGCTCCATACCATGTTCACGACACTCTTCATGGTAAAGGAAGATGATTTTCGACGCATTCATTGTACGAACCACAGAAGGGATGGGGATTCTATCACTGGAAGAAAGTTTCAATGTTTTTGTTCCAAAGGCTATGTCTTGGAGGAATGTGGATCTGGAAAACAACTCGATAAAATCCCTAACTTTCTCCATATTCAACCTGCATCGGAAAATCTCATTCCTTGTCTTTGGTTCTCCGCGTTCCTGTTCTGATACGTGCTTTCTAGCATTCTTTACTTAGCGTAATGAGATTCCTGGAAGAAGCTGCTGAAGTTCTGACTGAGAGAATCTGTCACTTACGAGTTTTTGTTCATCGATTTGAGCATTCATTGTAAGCCAGCAAAATTGCTTTGAGTCCCACGTCAATTGTGATGTTGTTAATTTTGTTCTCAACAGAACAATGACGTTTGACCTTGCTCCTGTTGTGAAGAAGCAATGGTGTTTAGTACGTAAAAAACCACTTCGTCTGCTCTTATTATGAATTTTTCTTTCGACGCCCCAGAAAGTGCTTCCCACTTGCAGTCAACATAATGGTGTAACGGGGTGAAGTTACCATCAGATATGACAGCCATCGCATTGTTTAGTGTCTCAAGGTTTCTTCTCTCCCGTTCGCCCTCTGGTAAGTACATGTGTACTTGTTCTTCCTGCGAAGAGCTGCTAGGGACAGAGAAAGCTGATCCAATGGATAGACGATAGTTTGCCAGAATGCGTGGTGGATGCAATTGCCTGACTAAAAACTTTGGTGCTGAAACGAATGCAGCTAGTTTCGTCACTTGATCTTCATGTCTCTCAATAGCTTGGGTGGCTGGAGCATCAACAATTAGAGGTCAGCATGAGCTGCAAATGGCTGAAAGGGTACAAGGAAAAAGATGATCAGAACACACGCGATGAAGCAAATGGGACACCTTCAAGCAAACAGTCCATCAGGTTGCATTACAGAAAACCTTCTCGGGCGCTTGCAAATTACAAGGTTTTCGAGCTTGGAAACAATGCAAAAAGCAACTTTATTTTCTAGGAGAAAGAGCTGGTTGTTTCACAATAAATAGTGTTTTAGCAAGTGCGTTAATTGGGGTAATGAATGCAAGGTACATCCGCCTGGCTTTGAGTTTTGATTGCCAGTTCTTACCAATTAGAGTTTTTTTTTTGTTTAAAAAGGGGAAAGTATGAGAATCTGATTGGAAGAACAGTGCCATCCCTGGGTATCATGGCAGAAATAAGAAACATAGCTACAGTACATATTTACCAGAGCCTATAGCAACGACAACACCAGTGTTCCTGTAGATTCCCTCCGCCATGGATTTGGTCACACTTCTTTTGCGGGTGAATGCTTTAGTCACCTTTTTTACACGTGATGGTGTTTTTTTCTTCATGGCATGGATGACAACATTTATCCTACAGCAAATTGTGCAAGTTACCAACATACCATGTCTAATGTAAGTAATTTAGGATTAAGGGGTGTAACGAGTTCACTAGCATGTCTTTCCCCACGCCATCCCGTTCCTGTCACGTATACACACGAAGAAAACCAGAAATCTACTTTCTAGGGAAAAGTTTGAGTGAAGAAAGTGTTTGGTGAGTAATGTACTAGCATCACTAGGGAAGAGATGAAATTAATTGGCGCCCGCAAGTAAAAAACAAAAAATCAACACCAACCAAGCCTATTTTGCTTGTTAAAGAACAATCAGCTCTGCTCGGAAAATAACACTGTTGTAACCTGGGGTTGTAAGCTGTTTTTCTATGAACTGAACCTTGAAAGGGCTTTCCTAAAAAGGTGGGTCTCCTGTGGTATTTTATACTGCTAGATAACACTAGTGCATCGATCATCCATTAAAAAATCTGTATCCATTACCTTTGCTTTATAAAGCGTAGTAAATTGAAACCAATGCTTTGGGCACACGGTCAACCTTCCAACATCTACCTGGTCAATTCCTTTTCCAGAACGATTGAGAATCAGTTCCCATTCGCGGACACATGTGGATTCATTGCCTATGTATTAGCACCCAGTCTAATTAGTTTAAATCTTCTGAGCAAATCCGGTAACACAAACTTATTCGGTACATTTTGAGACAATTTTTGGACTTCATAGTGATGCGAAGCAGAGAGTCCATATGCGGGAAAACATTCTCTACCATGGTGTCGTGAAACAAGAGATTTTCTCGCTTAAATGTCAACATCGAAAAGCTTCAATGAAGAAGATTTTTCTTCAACAAAACCGGCAAATATCGGAAAACGGTAGAGTTTCAAGCTCGAATTGTGATTGCGTGATAAGCGTTTGCACAGGTAAAGCTGAATGTAAACAAACAGAGCGTGCAGACGAAAAAGAGGCTTTAAGTTATTCTTATCGTTGCTTTTGGTTCACGAGATTGCTGCTATAAAATAGCTGCACTTTCAAGGATTTTAGTCAACCCTTTTGCCCTTTCTATGAACAATTTGTTGAAGAACCAAATAGATTACCTCAGGAAATCTTCGTTACAAACAAACAATTTGAGACGACAAAATCGAAAAATATCGCTGGCTATGTTCAATGTATAAAAAGAGTCCACTGGATCGATAAAAGCCATTTGTCTGTGTGTATGATTTTTTGAATCACCTGCAGCTTTGGTATGACCAGGTCTTCCTCTTGCCCTGGACGCACCTGACCCCTTGTACTTTTCCTTCAACCATTCAGTCATGTCTATCTCGCAGGACAACAAAGGAACCATTCCTGTTTCATGCGCAGCCCATGACATGGCACCGAACTGATCACTTACCCCTCCAAAGGAACAAAGTGCCATTGTGAAATTACCTTCGAATTTCTTACACCTGACAAAACATACCCCGAAACGGAAGGAGAATGGGAACTCGGTCCAGTACTCACTCTCTCCTATGTCCAAGATGGTGGGCTAGTTGATACATCATCTCAATGCAAGGCCTCGTTTGCTTATTGTATTTGCAACAAAAGCTTTTTATTTTACCATCCAACTCTCCTAACTGTACATCCCTTCATGACAGGTGGTTTCATTTACTCTGCACTAAAGGACTCTGAAATAACGGGTCACATCGACACTACTATAAACTGCAGCTCGTATGCAAAAATTTATACGCATGGTCAAGCTCCTTTACTGGTGGGTATTTACGAGAACTATGCGGGCTGTTAAAAGACAGATTATATGCTAATTTTTGTTAAGCTTACTTTATGTTGTAATCATATAAAAAATTAGGCCTGCCAAAATATGGAGATTTTCCATGCTTGGAGCAATGGAGAAGAATTATGACTTGAAACTGAATATAAATCAATGAAAAATTCAAGCATCGTTGAAAAAGATCGTTGTATCTGGGTCAGGCCTTCGTCATTTGTGCTGTTTGTTGTGAAGTTTTGAAAGAAAATATTTGTGCTAAATCAGCGTGTTTGTTGTGCTAATCAAAGGCCTTTTAAGAGAAATTGTAAGGTAAGAATCACAGTATTTCTGAACAATGAAACCGATTTGGCTTTAGCAATTTGTCATTTTCAGACAGTTCCATTTCTGGTTTGCAGCTCTCCCATTCCTCTTTCCCTGTGTCTTGTGTCTCGGCTTATGCTGATGAAACTACCCTTGTTGTGAACTCAATTCATGCCATTATGGCCGCTTTTCAGGTGTATTCTTTGTACAAGAAGGTTCGGGGGCGAAATTGAACATGGTTAAATGTGAAGGTTTGTGGCTGAGCTCTTGGAATGGCTGCTCTCACTCACCGGTCTACATTTTGTGGTCTTCAGTTAAAGTAAAAGTGTTGAGGGTTTTTCCTGGTCCTGGTAATTTGTTGAGAAAATTTTAAAGTTTTTTTGGAGTGGTAAGCGCGATTTAGTGGCTCGTTGTGTCGTGGTGGAACCTTTTTGTTTGGGTGGTTTTTCTGTGGTTGATTTGCAATGTAAAGTTTTGGCTCTTCACATGCAGTGGGTTCATTGTATTGTTTCTATGCCGTCTTCATGGGTCTCCTTTATGGTTTTTTGGCTTTCTTCCGTCCTTGCCACTCTTTTGCATGCTGGTTTTTGCCACCAAATGCTTTT
>BLAZ01000444.1:81646-84146 GCA_014633955.1 Acropora tenuis | reverse complement strand
GGTATGGTATTGATAACTTTTACAACATTTTCAAACATTTTCAAATTCTTTCTTATTAATAATATAATTATTATTGTTATTGTCATTGTTATTTCAAAATGGACCTTTCACTGAATTTTCAGACCCTTGTAGCAGTTTTCAAGGTTATTTAAATGTAGGTGAGCTTCTCATACATTAGTGCACCACGGTTAGTAACAGTGAGAGTAATTATTATTAGGAGCCTCATGACATGTTGTGCGTTTAATAATTGTTCCTGGGAAATGCATTGTTGCAACAGGTTCATGTTGCATGGTTTGCAGCTCAGGCCCGATAACAACAATGATTCGAATTACTATTGACTTGTGATAATTTTATAGGCATTCCAAGAATGGAAGGAAATTGAAAAAGTGGTGAGAAGTAGTCAATTTGAAGACAGTGAGGATGAGCAAATTGATATATTTGATGTCAAGGTATAGACCTGTAGCTATGCTGAAACATACCTCTCACTTGTTTGGAGTAACCCTTGGCACTAGTGATTATGGCGACCTTACCATTGACCATTGACCATTCTGCTATGTTGCTTCGCCTTCATCGCTCTCCAGCAAAATATTCCAACCAAGGCTTTGAAGCTTCACACAAGGTGCATCGGGCTCTGCATTCAAGGGAAACCAATCATGATCAAGGAGGGATTGGACAGTCCTGTAAGTGGATGTTGATTGTACGACCTGATCAGAAGTGAACTGAAAATAATGTTTTGTCTTACCTGTGTTTATTGACTTTTTGTTTGTTTTTACAGTGAACCATATTATTTCCCATTGGCTCTCTGAGATGATGCTGTTTTTAAGCTTCCAGTTCCGTAAAGCGAGTGAATGCATCAAACAAGGTGTGACAATATTGCATACTTTAAAGGAGTCTTTTTTTTAAGTACCTGGTTGTACATTGTGTCATTTATACTCTAATATAGCAGGGTTGCAGCATATATGTGCAAATCAATATAAATGATATGGCAATGCATGAATATTTGTCTCTGGTTTTGTAATAATATTGGACAAAGCAAACTTTGGGAAAAAATGTAGGTAATTTACTCAAACAGTTAATTATCCAAGAATGTAAATAAAATATTCATGAAATCATGCTTCAATTTTTTTGGTCAACTTTTTGAAGGCTACTTCATGCCATGTGCCATTGTTTCAAATCATTGCCATAACCTCCTTTGTATTGAAATTTGTCACACAGGTAAGACAAAATTTTTGTTTCGGGGCTGTGGGTGGTCCAATAAAGCCGTTTCCCAGTCCAGTGAAGACAAGTTATGGATCACTGCTATTACTCAGCCTCTTGATTCAATGTACGGTAAAGACCAGTTGGAATACAAGTTTATTCTAGGAAAAGGAACCATTGTGCAAGAAAACGATGATCCCATACTCCTCTTCCAGTTTGATCATGACAAAACCAATTATGAAAGCACCATAAGGTCCATTGACGTGGACTCCTTCAAGTTAGCTAAATCTTTAAGACCTCAGTTAGATGACTGCCTTCATCAAGATGTGGATGAGCTAGCTATATCACCAATGGAACCTGTTGTTCATTTTCGGGATGCTCCTGTCATTTCCATGCCCACAGTCATCAGACCAGTATCAGCAGCACAATGTCGCTCAGACAGATCCAATCTCAAATTTGACAAGAAAGCAATTTTCTGACATCAGTATCCCCAAGTGTCGGTCAATATTTTTCATCCCTCAAACATCACTAGCATATATGGATCATTCTGTGAGACAGATCTAGTTACATTGAGTGAAAAACCCCAGAAAGGCTATTAGCTGAGGCTGAGAAGGTTCTGGGAAAGAAGCAAAGAAATGGATACCCTTCAGGAGTTGTCATTCCAAAGCTTGGAACATTTTCCAGAACTGGGATAACAATCCTACAGAAATTCTCCAAGAGTGCATCATTAACGGCTCATGTGCACAATGAAGAACGATGGCTGGATGGAAATTGAGATGGTCTCAGTGTGGCTGAGGTTTTTTGCAATTAAAGATGTCCTTTGGAACCAAAGAGAGAACTCGACCATCTTAAGAGTTGGGGACAAGTCAGTTGATGTTGAATCATTCTCAAGTCTGGTTGGAGAGCACTATCTGGACAATTTTGTCATAGATATGTGTATCTTGCGCTTTCTACAGGACTTTCAAGGTAGATCAAAGGACTTTCAAGGTAGATCAAAGGCTCTCTGTCTCCCCTCTGAAACTCACACGGTTAAACACCAACAACATCCACTTCATTCACTGAAAGCTTTGTGAAGTACTCTCCGCTTCAAAAGAGAGTGAATTGGATCTCCTACTGTGCCCTTTACACATGAACCACACAGACAGACAGTCACATTGGGGTCTCATTGGGAACCAGATAGACAGACAGTCGCATTGGGGTCTCATTGTCATTGACCTCCTTCATGGGCAGTTAATGTTTGATGATGGGTACAAGCTCGAGCCAGACGGCAGTGTTCTGCCCACAATGAAATACATTCTCAACG
>BLAZ01000444.1:59627-64627 GCA_014633955.1 Acropora tenuis | reverse complement strand
CCCTTGCTGCTTCTTTGCATACATAGTGGTAACGATCCACTTGCGGAAGTCTGTGGCGGTGGTCGTTGCATTTGAACGCACCCCACTATTCACGGCAAAGGAGGAAATGCGCTTTCTCCGTGTGCCTCGTGGGAAGGGCTGTCCGTCAGACTTGAGGAAGATGAGGCTTGATGGTGATTGGTCGTCTGTCACACTTGGTCTCACCTTCTGGATGAACACGTCCATCAGGAAGGCAGTTTCTGCGTTTAGGGCAATGGGTGCTGGCCCATCTTCCTCACGCTTGTGGGATGTGACCAGCATGACTTTGTTAAGGTGTTCACTATCCTACTTAGCGCTAGAATGAGTCTCCAGAGTTGCATTCTCTAAGGCGCCTGGGCGGAAACCTACAGCTTTGGTGCAGAGGATGATAAGGAGGTCTCGAGCTGCACAATACTGGGTTGGGGTGAGTTCATCGCCGGCCTGTGCAGATGTGAAGGCTTGCCTCCCTTTAATAGCTGGTTGAGATGTCAATATGGCTTCGACCTCGCTGGATGTGAGCAGGTTGTCACACTCTTTTAGATACTTCTTCCAGCTATCCTTGGATGTCTCCTTTGTGATGGTTTGTCTCCACCCCTTCAAATCCTTTGCCAGGTCTTCTAAGGCGTCTCTTGTTTGTTCAGGCAGGACAGGGAGGTTGGGTCTAGTTAGCTTCTTAGAGGCGAACTCAAGGAATTTTTGCAGACTGCCAAGGTACGACTTTAGAGTGCCGCCAGCTTTCTTTTTGAGGCTGGGCACCACCCACTCAAGCCATACCCTGGTTCCTTCGTCTTGGCCGAGGAAGAGGATGTCATTACCTTTTGGGTCGATTTCGTTTATGATGTTCGTCACTTGGGTTGCGTGCTGTAATCTGTTTCGTTCTTGATGAAAGCCTGCTGCTGGGGTTAGGAGGTACTCATAGAAACAGGCCAGCCACTTATGACGATTGGAGATGGGCTGCTTGTCAGTGAAGTACGCTTCTTGGTTTGGGTTAGGATAGTCATCCTCGCTGTCCTCAGTCTCTTCGGATTGTCTCTCTTCTTGCAGAGGGGTGGCACGGCTGATCTCTACTTTGGGTGTCGGTGGCACCATGTCTGAAGATTTCGGAGATGCGTTGTCGTTTTCACAATCAGTGTCAGGTAGTAAAGATTGGGTGTCCTCTTCAGGATCGCTGTCAGTTTCTTGGACGTCCTTTTGGGTTAGCTCTTCCAGGCCCTTATATCGTCTTGCAACTTTAAGGCTCAGCTTGTATGCCGTGCTATTGGGACTCATATGGTGCTTATTTTGATAAGCTACTATATGGTGGGGCAGGTAGCACCCCAGGTAGTTGCAGTCCTTCTCAGGGCACCAGCGCCTCCATCTTCCTTTTGTTGTTTTTCCTTGTCCAAGGAAACGCTTAGGCACCCTCTTTCGCTTGGGTTTGAGACCCATGGCAAAGTACTCTCCTACGTCTGCAGCCTCAATGTGGCCCTTCTTTGCGTGGACATTCATCAGGTGGCGTTTGAGGTTTGGGCCTTCGTAGCCCATGCAGCCCTTGACTATGCATTTCCTTGACAGGTGGTGACTCTCGTCACTAGGTGTCTAGTTTTCTTCTTTTTTTTCTTGTTTTTTCGTTTCGTTTTCTTCTTCTCTTCAGGCTCCATGTCCTGGTCTTCTTCACTGTGCCCGTCCTCTTCCTTGTCTTCCTGGGGTTCTTCATCATCCTCCTCAATTCTCTCTTTCTCCATCTGCTCCACCTTCAAGAGCATGTTAAAGGTTAGGCACATATCTTTGATAAGGTTAAGCAACTCTTCAGCTACGTCCAGCCCATTTAGCATGGCACTCAAACGTGGCCTCATGTTGGATACACAGTGATATGCGTACATTGCATACTGTATAGCTCGTCTGGCGACTTCTTCCAATGAACGTAAGCCCAAGCGGTCTGCTGCGGCGGCGATATACGTAAAAGTGCACAGATCCTCCTTCACAACGTCTTTTTTTGTAATAGTCACTTTACAGGGCGGTTCGTATTTCATATCTTCATCTAGATTAAGTAGTGCGAGTGCTTCTTTGTTTCCACTTTTTGCATTCTTTAGCAATGCAATGACTTTCACCAGCTTTTCTTCGATTTTGATTTGAGATTAATGATTATCCACTGATGATGATTGTCTCTAGGAAAATTAATATAAATTTTAACCCTTATGGTGAAAACCCCCCCTTTGGCATTGGTTGAGTATTTTTTTTGATGCTCTCCATGATGTAATTCAACTACGTAACTAATCCTAAGGATTTGGGTTGAAATCGGCTGAAACGCCTCTGAGATATAACCTTGGAAACATTCATGACCCATACATAGCGTGGTTGATTCTAATGGTATTGCTCTTCATCATCTTCTTCAAACATATAACATATCCAAAGCAATTGGGTTGAAATCGGCCTAAACGCCGCTGAGATATAACCCTGGGAACATTCATGATCCGTACATAGCGTGGTTGAGTGTTTTGGTAGTGCGCTTCATCATCTACCTCAACCATATAATAAGTCCAAAGCAATTGGGTTGAAATCGGCTTAAACGCCTCTGAGATATAACCCTGAGAACATTCATGAACCGTGCTTAACATGGTTGAGTATTATGGTATTTTCCCCCATTGCTGCAAAAGACAGCCATTTTGAAAGAAATTTCATTTGCTTATATCTCAAAGGGGTTTTAACCGATTTCACCCAAATTGCAAATACATAGAGTATGGAAAAGGCTCTTTTTGTTGCACTAACTGGTGTCTGCCTTTAAGCTTTAATTTCCCTTTTGGCCATGCACTGTTCCCAGGACCTCATATTCATGCAACAGCCACACCGTTTGTCAAAAGAAAGAAAACTCTGCATCAGTAAATACTTGCAGAAATGTCCTTTCAATCAATGGCTTCATTTGTATTGTAATTTGCCTTTAAAAGGCCACACCATTTGTTTTCAAAGTGTTGATGCCAGCATTAGAATCGCTATAAGTACTTGAGAAAATTATTCGTACAACAGCCACACCGTTCGACAAAAGAAAGCAAACTCTGCATCATAAAGTACTTGCATTGATACTTTATCTATCAATGACTTGATTTGTATTGCAAGTTGCCTTGAAATGGTTACACAATTGACTTTCAAAGTGGTGATGCCAGCTTTAGAATCACTGTAAGTATTTGAGTTATTGAATAATTCATGTTATTATGCAATAATTTCAATGAGGTGCTGGTGCAAAAACGGTGTAGAAAGTGGCACTAACCTCTTACTTAAGTATTCTGATGGGTTAGAATGCCATGTCATAGCCTTAAGAAGGTCTAAAATGTATTAAAAACAGACCAAGAAAACACTTGACTTACCTCAAAGACGTCTTGTTCCTCCAACTAGAGATTGGTGGACTGGGAACGAGTCTTCATAGACATCAGTTTGATAAGAATATCTCGAGTTAAATAGAGGGTTAGTGGATGAAACTTAGTAGGATTGTAGAAGGTGAAGTTGTCTATCCACTCGTGGCACAGAAAGTCTGGGATCAAAGGTTAAGGCTATTTTTAGAAGGGTCAAAGTCCCCCTTCCTACTGCCAAGTTTTAAAGTTTTTAAAACTTTTCTATGTTTGCCCTTGCACTTCTCAAAGCAGTTTTTGTTTCAATACCTCTAGTCCACACAGTTGAATACGCAAATAAAAGTGCTTTCTAATGACACTAATATCTTAGCTTAGTCGAAAGTTTCAAACCTGTACTAGGGTCTAAAAGAAAGCCACCTTTTTGTTCTAAAGTGGTCCAGTTCCCCTCTTTTTGCAAACTTTGAACGCTTGTAACTTAATAATCGAAACTCATTTTGGAAAAGAATATAAACCACAGTATCAAGCAAAGTAAGAGCTTTAAAATGAGACATTATACACGTCAAATGGTCTTAACCCTGAGACACAGTGATCAAAAAACCGTTTTCGTTGAGATCCCCTCCATTGCAAAAAAACCATGTTGGAAACCTAAAAAGGTTCATAAAAACTTTTCTAAAGGCCCTGAAACGATGAAACTTAAGAATATGATTTTACGTCATAAAAGCAACATTTCTGCCACATTTCATCCCAAAACCCCTTAAGATACTCATTTTACAACGTGTGAAGATAACTTATGAAAATCCAGTAGTCAAGTTTTCCCTCTGAAACACCTACCTGACATGTAACTCATATACCCTAACAGCATTTTTTTGCATTGCAGACTTCGAGTTTCTTATTTAGCGGTAGTGAGAAACGGTGTTCCATGGCACAAGAGGGAATGGAGTTAAAGCTCCAAATCCAAATCCAAAAGGTTTTCACGACCTTTTTTTGCCGTATTTCCTAAAACTGTGGAGCCCCCTCCCTAAATTTGACTTCAAATGGCTGCCATTTCTACAAATTTTAACCTTTCAAACTCAAACTCTGACAAAAGCTAAACTAGGGCTGAAACTTATCCCAAAGTAATTTTGGTGCAAACCCAATGAAACCTGCGTGATGTATGATTCATTAAAGTCAATTCGGGTCAGCCGAGGGGAACTAAACCGTCAATGACGCTAATTTAGGGTTAGGGTTAGGGTTTAGAAGTAGTCTATGGGGTAGTCCGTGGAGTGGGTCAGTGGGTAGTCCGCGGATTGGGGGTCAGTCTTTCCTACTTTCCCGTTCTTCCTGTCTACGTGTGCTATTATTTGCTATCAAACAAAATTAAAGCAAAATTGAAAGTAAAGGCTTTGTGCATCTTTTTGATTAAATATGCCATGGATAGTTTTGGGCTTTAGTTCTTGTGCTTTCTTCACTAAACGTGACAATATCTAGGTTTCGATGACATACAAGAATTCCAGGAATCTGATTTTTCACACTTCTCTGGGTTGAGGAGGTAAGAATTGATGACAATTTGCTTCAACAAAAAGTGCAGTCTCCTGCTGATGTATTGCTGTGGAATCGCAAAATATCGGCAGGGGTCCACAATTTCAAAATTGCACGAAGCTCTTTGTGTCCTGGTCTTTC
>BLAZ01000444.1:52127-54627 GCA_014633955.1 Acropora tenuis | reverse complement strand
ACATGCCGCGAAGTTCATCAGCAGCTTTAACTATCACTATCTTAAGCGAACTATTCGCCAAATGTGGCATACCGGTTCACGGCATCAGCAATAATGGGCCGCAGTTTCACAGAGAAGAGTCTCCTTAAGATGAATGGTGTAAATCACGTAAGAGTAGCACCTTATCATGCAGCAAGTAATGGCAAGGCTGAGCGCATGGTTCAGTCATTTAAGAACCACATGAAGGTTTGCAATGGCAGCAAACTGTCGATTCAGCAACGGATTGAAAACTTCCTGCTAACATATGGGTCGACAAAGCATCCTACTACTGGTAGAACTCCCACGAGTCTGTTCCTGGGCTGCAAGCTTCGAACTCGGTTATCCCCCTTCATCCGAATGTGGGAGAGAAGCTCATGGATTCCCAGGATAAGCAGAAGGCAACACATGATGTGCACACGAGGATGCTAGGAGAATTCTACTCAGGCGACAGGGTCCTTTTGAAGGATCTAAGAAACAGTTGTTCAGCTCAGTGGCCGAGTGTAGTGCACCGGCACCGGCACCGGCACCATCAGTTAGGCCAACAAATGTACGTAGGGAAATGGAGTCAGGGCAGAGGCAGGCACAGGTAGAAATGTCGCAGCCATTGCTAAGTCAGGGCTCTGCCGATTGTCACACAATCTCCGGAAGCAGTCCACCTTCCATTTCATCGATCTTCTGGAGTGCGAAAGGCTCCAGACAGATTAATCAAAAGTATCTGAAGTATGATAGAGACTCCAACTGTTAGAGTTCAATTTGAACGTTATCAGTAACTTTGAGCCCGTTACCATTGCTAGTTGCTATTAGGTCGTTTTCTTAGTAAGGGGGAGATGCGGTATATTTGTACTCCCGCCTATAAGAGTCTGGGCACGTCTCTATCTCGTTTTGGTGTTATTACATCAGTGCTACGCATCTTAGGTTAGGGTCCGCCATGTGCTCGTTGTACTATTGGATATTTGTGTTTATTAACGTTAGTACTTAACATTTACCTTTCAGTGGTTGCTAAGAAGTTCATCTGTTAGTCTGTTGCAGTATTTTGTGAAAAATTGAACGTGATTTATATTTGTTAAAGGATTACCGTGTTCCATTTACAAACGTTTCTAGTCTATGATCATATCACAGGGGGAGGACCTGGACTCATTTGGTCCCCGAAGTTAAAACCTGTTGGGCAAGGCCTCGGATAGCATTTGGATGGTTGACCACCTGGGAATACGTCGTATTAAAGATTTTCTTTTTCTTTTTTTTGGTTTTACAGCATGAGTGAATTGCTTTGGCTCTTGTAGAAGATGAGTTGTGTTTTGTCAAGCAAGGCTAAAAATTTAGATTTCCCTTTTTTTTAATTATCGAGGCCTAGGTTTACCCTATAGTGTCTACTAAGAAGTTTATCTGTCTGTTGCAGTATTTTTTGAAACATTGAACGTGATTTATGGTTGTTAACGGTTAACAGTTTTTCCTATGGGGACGCCATATGGCAAAGATTTACAAACGTTTCTTGTCTACGGTCATACCACAGGGAAAAGACCGGGATTCGTGCGTTCCCCAATCATCTGCAAAATCCTTTCAAAATCCTCGGAGTACTTTATATTTTGGTGTTTTTTTGCAAGTGGAATTAGAGAAGAGTGTTATAAGTTGGAAGTTTCTTCAAGTGTCAGGTTCATATGTGGAGGACAACGCGGTCATAGAGGCACTGAAGCCATATGGCGAAATTAAAAGCAAAATTTTTCGACTTAAATACAAGAGAGACCACGAACTGGCCGGGATAGAAAATGTTAATCGCCTTGTTAAAATGATAGTAGCCACAAGATCGATTCCGTACTCCATGAAGATTGGCGGGTAATGGTGTCGGATTATACATAATGATCAGCAGCCAGTCTGTTCCGAATGTCAGCAGGAAGGGCATACCAGAAGGAGATGTCCTGATATCGAGTGTGGAATATGCAAAAATAAAGGCCATATGTCGTACGATTGTGACGAAGCGGATTTAATGGAAAGGGAGGAAAATCAAGGAGCTCGAGCGTCTGTTCCCAAAAATATGCCCTACCATGGCGATAGAACCCAATCAAAGGAATCAGAAAATCAAGGAACTAGTGGAACTGTTCCTGACGAGGTCAATGAGCAAATGGAAATTAGTGAAAAGGATGAAACGGAACAAGTACAAAAGGGAAAAGAACATATGGTTGATGAACACGGCATACAAAGTCAAAAGAGACGGATTCAGAACCAGATGGAGAAACACCACAACATCGGCAAAGGCATAAACCTGTCCCTAATTTAGAAGGGGCCATAACTAGGAGTACAAATCCAAGCAAGAAGCAATCTGCCAATAATAATGTTTCACATATTTATTCCCATATAAAAAAAACAATGGATGGTCCTTGGATGGTCTCTCTTTCTGCGGTTTACAATGGTGGTCTTCGTCAGTATAAACAGTCAGGGGCTCTACTCCTCCGATAGACGCAAACTAGCCTTTCCAGTACTTTAATCG